>PVJI01006345.1:0-87357 GCA_004026765.1 Micronycteris hirsuta
GTAGGATTACTCATAGCAAGGCATTGGATGTAAATTCAGATCCGGTGGCAGACAGGACCAGGTTAAAGTAATATGCAGGGCACAGCAAGCCAGAATTTTTTAAGATACATCTTTGCCAAATTCCTATTAGAGAATTCCCATCCCACAGACATGATCCACACTTGCTCACACAGGAATCACACGGAGCTGTGCTCAAAACATGTAAATTCTCAGGACTGTGTGTTTACATGAGTGTGGAAATCACTGCCACATCTCCCTCAGTTTTTTATAATGTCTGCTACATAGTACTATGGTGAAGATTATTGAGAAATTGCCATGTGCAGTATTAATGCAATGCCCATCACATAGTATGTGCCTAATAGACTAATATTTTCACTGATAGTAAAGAACAAATCAAAACAGTCACATTACATGAGCTTACATAGTGGGATAAGAGAAAGGCACAGTCCCTACAAGGTAAATTCAATACAGGTAATTATTTTCCATGGACACTGGGTCTTAATTTGAGTCTTAGCTCAATTAATTTTATCATAGGCCCTGGATTTGGCAGGTCTGGTAATTCACTCTAGATGCAAACCTCTTTTCTGAACAAAGTCCATTCCCTATGGTGGTCCCTAGTTGGCTAACGGTAAGGCAACACTAGTCATCATAATATAGTAAGTGCATTGGTATTGCAATAGCAAGCTTCACAGGGCTCTATTCCATTATTTCTATAACTCCCCAGGAAGACCTACTTGAGCTCATTTACAAGCCTGGTCTAGTAAATCAGAATGCCATAAATCAAGCCAAGAAATCCATATTTCTCCTGTTTTCTAGGTGTTATAGATGCATTTAAGAATCATGACAAAAGCTATAATGTGAGATCTACAACTCTCTTATCAGGTCCAGATTCTTCATGGGTTTGTAATTTTTAAGACTGCACAGCCCACAAAATCACAGGTGCAGAATATAACTGCTCCTTACTGGCTGCTAACCAAAAGAAAGATGGGTGCTCACTTCGGCAGCACATACACCAAAATTGGAATGATACAGAGAAGATTAGCATGGCCCCTGAGCTAAAGATGACACGTGAAAGACAGATGGTATATTGTCGTGGGGGTTTCGTACCGGCAGAAACCTGTGGGTGACTGCAACTCGATGCGTGAATGAATCTCATACCGAGACACGCGGGGAAAGAGAGTCTGGGGCCACGTGACCAATTCCTCCATCTCAGGAAAAGGCCTTGTGGGTCGCTTAGCTGGGGTTTTTATTAGAGGCTTTAGGACATATTTACATTGGATTGATTATTCATGGGATTAAGCAGAACAGGAATAATATTACTCATTAGCAGGGCATTAGGATGTAAATTCAGGTCTGGTGGCAGACAGGACCGGGTTAATATAATATGCAGGGGTCAGCAAGCCAGAATTTTTTAAGATACATCTTTGCCAAATTCCTATTAGAGAATTCCCATTTCACAGATATGATCCACACTTGTCTACACGGCAATTACATGGAGCTGCACTCAAAACGTGTAAATTCTCATGATTACGTGTTAACACACGTGTGGAAATCATTGCCACAGTATATCAGACACATTTATTTAATATCTGACAAAAGACACTTTAAAAAGGAGTATTATAAAAATAAGGTTATATCTTCATGATAAAAAGCTTAGTTATGTATGAGATATTATAAAAAATTGCCTGTTAGAAATGAAGGGAGATATAAAACAAATGACAACCAATTTCAAAAATTTGAAGCATACAGAATATAGTTCCTCACTACATTGCAATTAAGCTAGGAACCAGTAGTAAAAAGGTGACTGGAAAACCCTCCTATGATTGAAAATTAAGAAATTTAGTTCTGAATAATCCATGTGAAGAAGAAATTCCAGTGAGTATTAGAAAATATTTTAATCTAACGGAATATTAAAATATACCATTTCAGAACTTGACTCAAAAAATAAAATAAAAATTGGGAAATATTTTTATCTGACTGAAAATAAACTGCACATCAAAATTTGTGAAATACCACTAAAGCCATACTTAGATGTATATAATGTTGATACTTGTTTTAAAAAAAGAAAGAAAGCTTGAGAGTCAATGAGCAAACATACAGCTTCAGAAGTCAGAAAAAGAACATCCAGTTGAACAAAAAAAAAGGGGAAGAAAATAATAAAAATAAGAGAATGTGGTGAAATAGCAGACATATAATAGAGAAGAGCAGTAAAGAAGCAAGTTAGTTCATTGCAAAGTCTAATAAAATAAATAAATGCTTGGCAGCACTATCAAGAAGAGTGTAAGCACAAATAACCAATATAAGAATATCAAAAATGGCAAAGAGGCAGCACCACTGAAGATCCTGCAAGCATCTGAAAGAGTCATCAGATGAAACGAAGTGGTGTCTGAGATTTACTTTAAATAACCCAAGGGAACGGGGTAGTGGGAAGACTGTAGACGAAATGAAGGGGCCAGGTGTTCAGAGTGTTTGAAGCTGTGAGATAAGTACATTAGAGTTCATCATACCAGTCTCTCTAACTGGGTAAATGCTTGGATTTTTTCAGAGAGAGGAAGAGGAACAGCAGGAGAAGGAAGAAAGGAAGACACAAAGGGAGAAAGAATTTATCAAAGAGTGCAATTATATTCCCCAGTTTACACCTTTTGCCCTGCAATCCCAACTGCTTCTTCCCATTTCACCTGAGTTTTCCTTTTGTAACATAGTATTTTTACAATTGCAGTAAAATCACCCAGAGTGGGTTGGGTAGTTGCCCTCTTTGTACTTTCACCTTCCGCATGGCTTTATCTAGTAGTATTTCAGATGTATGTTCAGCAAGCAGAGTTCTCACTATTGAACTGAAGAGAGTAGAGAATGCCCTCCCACTCTGGCTAACCCTAACCAGACACAGCATAACACCTCCCTCCATGGACGACCGGCAAGTCCCTGGTTGATTAAATGGGGTGCGCTTTGCAGGAGGACCAGCACCAGCTGGACTCTGGGTTCTGGTGGGGACTATTCAGCACTACTGCCCATCAGCTACTCAGTGTTCTAGTAAGTTCGGCCATGACTCATGCTGCACCCTATGAGATGCACAAACCATCCCGGCTGCCAGCAGCAGAGTCTGCGAGAAAAGTGAAAAATTGCAGCTCAGATGAAAAGTTTATGTGGGAAAACAGCTGTGTGGTCCAACTATAAACTGGATAGACTTGAGAATTCTAAACTCTCTCGCTACAGTGTTTCTGTCATTTATTAAGTGGAGTAAAATCTGTAACTAAATATTTCTTTTTACTCTTAGGTAATGCTTTTTTATTTTCTGTTAAATGATTTTATATTTAAAATATATATTTGGTAAAAAAAAATGTACTGAAAAAGCATTTCTCAAGCATGTTGCTCATAAACATCACTTACACAAAACATCATGGGAGTTATAGTGCACTTCTGACTACACATACAAAAAAGACAGAAGAAGCAAGTCTGTTAGCTAATGTATTAGCATTCTATTTCAAAATTAATAGTCATTTTGAGAAGACTATTCTTGAAGTCGACAACTAACAAAAGCAGCTGCAGGAGGTGTATTTATCTATCATTCTGTGAAGATCGCTTTTCATCTGGATCAAATGACTACTCTAAATTAATTGCACTCATTTGTTAATATAAGGCTTCCTGTGCACCTATGAAAAGTGAAGTGACAGCTACAAATGTATTGGCTCCATTAGTTCACTAACTCCCTCAACATGTGAACACTGGCTTCATACCAGTGTCACCAGTGATGCCACAAGCAGAAAGTTAGTTAATCCAGTAATGCTTTGTTTCTTACAGAGTCAAATGTGTAGCAGTTTATTCTGTTGAAAGTCAAAATTGCACATTTTGTGAATACTATTGTAAATTGTATTCAGAAATTCAACAAGGAAGACAAAATGTTTAGTTTTTTGATAAAAAATACAAGTTTTGGTAAAGCATGACACCCATATAAGGCAATTATCTTACTAAGCTTCAAATTTGAGTCTTACTTAATCATTGTCTGTGGTACACACATAATTCATAATTATACCCAAATAAGCTACTATAGTCTAACAAAAAGTGCTTCTTTTCAGTACTTACAGATATATTTAAATGTTGAGAATGAACTACAAAAAATGTGTGAGAAACTTGTTATTAAAGTAATGTAGCAGAAAGCATGTTCTGTCTTTGCCGTCCACCATCAGCTTTTAAACATATTCAAAACTTTCAAAAACTCCTTAATAATTCAACCTCATGTCCTACAATACTGTTGAAGTTCTTCATAAACAAGACCACTAAGATTTAGTTTCATTTTTCCCAAAATCAGTTGGAAATCTTTAATGAAAATATTCAACAAATGGAACATAAAACTTCAACTCTTTTAGTTACCGATTGCAATTAAGTAACAAAGCTCTCAGAAATATAAATATATCATGTTAAAAATAAGGAGGAACTAGAGAAATAAACTATGAAAATTTAAATGGTGTCCAAGATTTAACATTAAAACACTATAATTGAGATTTGTGATATTTGAGCTTGTCATAAAAATCTTTTGATGGAACTCCCCTTCCTAATTGGATAAATTTATATTCTGAACTGGAGTGCAATGAAATTGAAAGGCCCCACAATCTTACAGCATATAAATTTAGTGAATTCTCAAAAGAATCATAACCATAGACAACTTGTTTGATGAATTTTGCCTTACAAAAATATTTTCAAAGAAATGTACTCTGAATTGAAGCAAAAAGACAGAACCTGTGAAAATATTTGGACTAAAATATTTATAAATTTCACTATGAAATAAATAATAAAATGTATTCCAGGAAACTACTATGAGCTTTGAGGTACCTCAACACCTGTAGTATGCTCTCTATTAAAAATAGTTTGATCTGTAGAGAAAAGTCCATTGAAATTGTCAACCATTTCAAATTTAGAAAGATAAAATTCAATTTTGAAAACACTGCAGGCAATTATAATCATACTCTACATAACAACATTTTGTTCAATGATCAACCACATGTACAATGGTGGTCTCCTAAGATTATAATGGAGCTGAATTTCCTGTAAGAAATGGAACAGTATGTGATTCAAGAGGAATTTTATGTTTCTGATGCGAGCAATACCTGCAGGGCTCAGGAATAGATTCCATCTCCCTCACAGCACCTCAATTTTGAGTGCGCAGATTACATCCCAATAAGTCAGCCATCAATTTATTTCAATACAAAGGAGGCTGTCTCATCAGTGCTATGTATTCAGAAGGGGCTACAGCGCCCTCCCCCCGATGTAGCTGGGTGGTCTTCAGAGGACATCGCTGTGCATGTTTTGTTGAGGACCCATGATCCTTATATGGCAAAGGTCCACCGGAGATACCTTAACAAATATTGTGTCACTGTCACTTTAGTAAAAGCTTTCTGTGGTAGAGTGGAGGCAGCCTGTCCCTGTCCTTTGGAAATAATTTCAGGTTCTAATGGTATAAAGTGTAGATAAGTTTTATTTCTTTCATCAGTTCAATAGCATAAAGAGCCCTTTGTGCCAGACAGGGTTAATGGAAAAAACAAAACGAAACAAATTTCTAAAGTCAAAATACTGAATCCTCCATGTAAAACACCTTCTTTTTAAAAAAAATGAATAAACAGAGTTCCTACTGCTACAACATGCCATAGCCAAAACCACATCACCATGACAATCCCCTGTGTTCCTTTATCTCTCCTTCTTGATTTCTTATTCTACTGATCCTCAGGCCACTTTTTGATCCCTGCTGACAGTCACTATTACGGCAATCTACACCTTCCCTGGCTAGTTTCTCCTCGCTATTTCCAGTCAATACAACCCGCATTCCTGTTTATGGCATGGCATGGACAGCTTCTCCATTGCATTTCTGACCCTGTCAGGAGGAAGCAGGGGGATGGCACGTGAGACTGTGTTTATATACCATACAGGAGGGCAAAGCAATGTCCTTGGCCTTCACACTCAGTCACCGTTCACCCACTAACACACCCAGACAGAGTCCTGCAAGCTCCGTTGGTGATAAGTGCCCTACACAGGAGTATCATTTTGTATCTCTTATGTTATAATTTTACTATAGCTTTTCTATGTTGAGATACACAAACATTTCTCATTGTGTTAAAACTGCCTACAGTATTCAGTCCAGGAACATGCTGCACAGACTCGTAGCCGGGGGGCACTGGGCTGGACCACAAGCCCAAGTGTGTAGTGGGCTGGACCATCTGGGTGTGTGTCAGTGCACTCTGTGATGTTCACACAACAACATTGCCTAACAACGCACTTCTCAGAACATATCCCCATCATTAAGCAAAGTATTGCTTTACATGAAAAATTAAAATATGATAGCATTGGAAATATATATTCTTCAGAACATATCAGTGATCCAGTAAGATTAGTGACAAATACAGCCAAAAAAACTTATTGAGTAACCTGAGGATTGACTAATAACAAATATTTTAGGTCATTTTACAAGTATAGTTATTCTATATAAAAAAGTTTTTGTGCTAATAAAAATAGATATGCTATTTACATCTTACAGAAAAGCTTTTCTCTGTTGAAAATAGACTTTCAATAAAGCCATTTTATAAGTATACGGAAATAACAAAATCAATCTTAGGTACATAAGTAAACACTTCTAAAATGACAGACCTCGCTTATTTGCAGTACCTCTCTCACTCTCGAGAGAGCTCCAGCAGGAGTATAAATTGTATGGCCATTATAATCAAGAACAAAGTAAAGGAAATAAGCTTAAAATTAACATGAACAAATTTTAAGGAAAACTTACTTAAAAACATATAACTACCAAAGATGATAAAAGGAATAAAAATGTAAACAATACTATAATTATTAAACAAAAAAACTCTGTAAATATCTTCACCAGAAGAAAACTCCAGGTAAAGAGAAGTTAGCAGTGAATTTTAACAAACAGTCAGAAAGGAATAATGGCGTATTTACACAAAACACTTACAAAAATATAGTGGGATAGCTTCCCATTCTTATTTTTTGAAACCAGTATAACCTGATGATAAAAATTGAAAGAATTATCCCAGTCGGGGCACATGCCTGGGTTGCGGGCCAGGTCCCCTATAAGGGCCACGTGAGAGGCAACCATACATTGCTGTTTCTCTCCCTCTCTGTCTCCCTCCCTTCTCCTCTCTCTAAAAATAAAGAAATAAAATCTTTAAAAAAAAAAATTGAAAGAATTATGAGGGGGCAATTACAGATGCATGTAATTCATGGACATAGAAGCAACACTCTTAAACACTGTAGTATTAAGGCATGCCAAAGTTAATATTCAATACATCACACGCCCAATTTGGGTTTAGACCAGGAAAGCAAAGTTGGTGTAACATTAGAAAGTCAATTAGTGTACTTCACCACATTAAGAAAATCATGGAGAAAAACAATATGGTTACCTCCATAGTTGCAGAAAAAAAACATTTGAAATGATTTCATTTATATTTATAAAAAGCCTAGTAAACTGTGAATATAAAGAAACTTTCTTAATATAATGAAGAGCCTGTATCCACAAAAAAAAAAAAAAACCCTCAGCAGATGTCTGACTTTATGGTAATAAATTTTGAAAGCTCTCCCTTTGAGGTCAGAAACAAGAATAAGATGCCCACTAATGTCACTTCTACTCAAAATCATAATGCAAGTGCTAGAAATGTAAGTTCGGTAGGAAAAGTACATAAGAGGTATTAAAAAGGAAGAAACCAAATTCTTAACATTTACAGATGATGTGATTGTATAGAAAAAATCAAAATAACAAGTCACTTTTCAAAAAATTGTTAGATAAAAATCAATATGCAAAATATCAATTGCATTGTATTTAACTGCAACTAACAAAAAGGGAAGTTGAATTTTTAAAGATGTCATTTTCAGTAGTATCAAATTACAAAATTTCTAGGAATAAGTATAAAAAACGCCTTGTACAACTTCTACTCAGAAATTTATTAAATACATTGCATAAGAAAAAAAGAAAACCAAAGTAAATAAATAGATGGATATATCATGCTTATGGAATAGAAGAATTAATATTAAGATGTCAATTCTCCCCAATTTGATCTTTAAGATTTAATGCAACTTCCCCCCTCAAACCCTAAAGTTTGGGAGGGGGGTTGGATAACTTTGGTGGACAAAGCTAATTCTAAAATTTATATCAAAAGATTAAGAAAGCCAAGGCTTCCTGAGGGCTATTTGAAGGAAAACCAGGTGAGAGGATTTGCTCTCCCAGATATCAGATATCGAAACAGTATAAATCCTCAACAAAATATTAGCAAACTGAATACAGCAATGCATCAAAAAGTTCATACACCATGATCAAGTGGGATTTATTCTGGGAATGCAAGGTTGGTACAACATTTGCAAATCAATAAATGTGATCCACCACATAAAGAAAATGAAGGATAAAAACCACATGATCATATCAGTGGATGCCAAAAAGCATTTATTAAAATCCAGCACCCGCCCTGGCTGGTGTAGCTCAGTGGATTGAGCGCAGGCTGGGAACCGGAGGGTCCCGGTTCGATTCCCCGTCAGGGCACATGCCTGGGTTGCGGGCCGGATCCCCAGTGAGGGCCACGTGAGAGGCAACCATACATTGCTGTTTCTCTCCCTCTCTGGCTCCCTCCTTTCCCCTATCTCTAAAATAAATAAATAAAATTAAAAAAAAAATTCCAGCACCCATTTATGATAAAAACTCTCAGCAAAGTGGGAATAGAGAGAAAATATCTAAATATAATAAAGGTCATATATGACAAACTCACTGCCAGCATAATACTCAATGGGCAAAAACTACAAGCATTCTCATTAAGATCAGGAAAAAGACAGGGATGTCCACTCTCACCTCTGTTATTCAACATAGTGCTGGAAGTCCTAGCCACAGCAATCAGACAAGATGAGAAATAAAAAACGTCCAAATTGGGAAGGAAGAAATAAAAGTGTCATTTTGCAGATGACATAATAGTGTACATAGAGGACCCCAAAGATTCCACCAAAAAACTACTAGTACTGATAAATGAATTCAGCAAAGTAGCAGGATACAAAATTAATATGCAGAAATCAGTTGCATTTTTATATGTCAATAATGAACTAACAGAAAGGGAAATTAGGAAAACAATCCCATTCACAATTGTTATAAAAAGAATAAATACCTAGGAATAAACCTAAGCAAGGATATGAAAGACTTGTACTCGAAAATTATAAGACACTGAAGAAATAGAAGGAGATACAAATAGGTGGAAGCATATACTGTGTTCATGGATAGGAAGAATTAACATCATTAAAATGTCCCAAATTACCCAAAGCAATCTATAGATTCAATGCAATTCCTGTCAAAATTCCAATGATGTATTTCACAGAACTACAACAAATATTTCAAAAGTTTATATGGAATCACAAAAGGCCCTGCATAGCAACAGTGATCCTGAGAAAGGAGAACACAGTTGGAGAAATCATGCTACCTAATATCAAACTATACCATAAGGCCGTAGTAATCAGAACAGTATGGTACTGTCATAAAAAGAGACACATAGATCAATGTAACAAAATAAAAAGCCCAGAAATAAACCCACACCTTTATAGTCAATTAATATTTGACAAGACACAAGTGCATACAATGGGCTAAAGATAATCAATTCAATAAATAGCATTGGGAAAATTGGACAGATACTTGTAAAAAAAAAAAAAGAAACTAGACCATCTTCTTATACCACATACAAAATTAAATTCAAAATGGATCAAATACTTAAATGTTATACCTGAAACTATAAAAATCCTACAAGAAAGCATTGGCAGCAAAATCCTGGACATTGCTCATAGCACTATTTTATCGGTCATATCTCCCCAGGCAAGAGAAACCAAAGGAAAAATAAACAAATTAGACTACATCAAACTAAAGAGATTTTGTACAGCAAAGGAAATCATCAACAAAATAAAACAGACAACCCACATAATTGGAGAATATATTCACCTATATATCTGATAAGGGGTTAATATCCAAAATTTATAAAGAACTTTCAAAACTTGACACCAAAAAAGAAAACCCAACTTAGTTGAAAAACGAGCAAAGGAGTTGAACAGACACTTCTCCAAAGAGGACACACAGATGGCCGATAGATATATGAAAAGATTCTCAATGTCACTAATCATCAGAGAAATGCAAATTAAAACCACAAAGAGATATCATCTCACACCTGTCAGAATGGCTATCATCTATAAATCAACAAACAGCAAGTGCTGGTGAGGATGTGGAGAAAGGGGAACTCTTTTGCACTGTTGGTGGGAATGCAGACTGGTGCAGCCACTGTGGAAAGCAGTATGAAAACATCTCAAAAAATTTAAAATGGATCTTCTTTTGACCCAATGATCCCATTTCTGGGAATATATCTGAAGGAACCCAAAACACTGATTCGAAAGAACATAAGCACCCCCATGTTCATTGCAGTGTTATTTACAATCGTCAAGATACAGAAGTAGCCCAAGTGTCCATCAGTAGATGAGTGAATAGAATAACTATGGGACATTCACACAATGGAATATTCCTTGGCTGTAAAAAAGTGGAAAACCTTACCTTTTGTGACAGCATGGACAGATCTGGATAACATTACGCTAAGCGAAATAAGCCAGTCAGAGAAAGACAAATACCACATGATTTCACTCATATGTGTAATCTAATGAACAAGCTGAACTAACAAGGAAAATGGGGACAGACTCTTAGATAGAGAGCAGGATAACAGCTAGTGGGGGGTGGGCTAGGGGGTAAAGGGATTGAGTAAAAGGGAAAAAGGACTCATGGACATGGACACATTGGTGATGATTGCTGGGGGGACGGTGGTATAAGGAGACTAATGGTAATAGAAAAAATACAATACAGATTAAATTTATAAAAAGACAGTATAAAATGGCAGTAATTAAGACAGTGTGATATTGGCTCAAAGGCTGAAAGATCTATGGAAATAAGAGTGTATATCGGCCTACCCATACGGTGACTCTAGATTGAAGACAAAGGTAACGCTATACAACCATGGAAAAAGCAACAATTTTTTAATAAGTAATATTGGGAAAACTAGATATACATATGGACAAAATGAACCACTTCTACCTCAAATTACATGCAAATATCTATTTCAGATAGATTGTAGACCTAAATGTGAAAGGCAAAAAATAATAAAGTTCCAAAATATAATATAGAAGAGTATATGCATTACCCAAGGAAGGAAAAGATTTCTTAAGCCAAACACAACGAGCATTATTATTAAAGGAAAAAAATTAATAAATTGGGCTATATTGACTTTAAAAACTTATATTCCTCAAAAGTCATCAAGAGTGAGAAATGCAAGCCACATAAAGGAAGATATTTATAATCCTTAAAACTAACAAAGGGCTTATACCCAGAATACACAGAGAAGTTCTACAAATCAATAAGATGGTCCATGATAGAAAAATGAGCAAAACAATATTTCACAAAAGAGGATATACAAATGGCCAATAAGCATATTCAAATATGCTCACCTTCATTGTCATCAGAAAAATGCAAGTTAAAATCACAATGCAGTAGCACTACACACTTGCCAGAAAGGCTAAAATGAGAAAGACTTAACAATAGCAGTGGTTGATGAGATTGTGGAAGAACTGGAGGCCATTGCTGGTGGAACTGTAAAGCATATACCACTTTGCAAAACTGGTAGTATCTTCTAAAGCTAAACATACACGTCTTACATGGCAATAATTCTACTCCAACAGCAATGCAAGCACATGTGCACCCAAAGAAAGGCACAAGAATATTCATAGCAGCATTATTCATCATAGCTCCAAACTGAAGACTGCCCAAATGTTCAGCTAGGGTATATTCCTCCCAGGGAGTCTATTCATCATTGAAACAAATGAACTACAGTTTAATTTGTTTAAACTGTAGTTTAAATGAATGCACAGCTTAAAGGAACTTCATAAACATACTGAAAACAGTTCAATGAAAACATCAGATACAAGAGAATATTACTGTTAAGTGTCAGGATAGTCACAGAGGAAATGACCAGATGGTTTTTAGATTACCCAGAAATCTCAAGGTTTCTTAAGGTAACTCAGAAAATAAAATTAATCTTCTCGATCATTGAGTAAAAAAACACTCTTTCTTCTTGATCAAATCTGAATTAGAGCTATGGATCTTTTCCCTAAATATAATTGTGCACACTTGGTTAGCAGGCTCAGGGGGAAAATATTGAGTACAATATTTTTAAGTCATAGTGTGTGGATTCAAATCTTGATTCTACCATTTACCAGTTGTTAGATTTTAGGTAAGTGACTTACTTTTTCTGTGTCCTAATTAACGTATCTATAAAAAGAGGGTGATAACATTTACCCAACAGGATCATTGGAAGAGTTTAAATTATACAGTGTAGGCAAAATATATAAAGCACCTAGAGTTTAATAGTCATTCAATGACCCTCAGTAAGTGGGTGATACAGTCATTCTTCTACACTTGTGTGTTTTAACAATTAGTTTCAAAGAAAGGAAGTGAACTAATATTCTCTTAGTTTCTTATGCATTAAGTACTATATCAGCCAATTTCTATACTTTTATTTAATCCCCCAAATAATACTATTGTGTAAAGATAATTCCTGATTGTATTAAGGGAATATATTATGGAAGAAGTTAAATAACTTGCCTAAGATCAGACAGCTTGTTTTTGGAGTAAATTCTCTTTGTCATAAATAATTTTAATATAATTTATCAGGCAGTAAAATTTGATGTCTTTTCCATGTGTATCTGCCCGCTCTTTTATAGAAAAGCTCCCCATTTTTTCAGGCTCAGAAATATTCTCAGACTCCACTTCTTTACCTGGTCTTCTGTTTCCTGCCTAATCTATATCTGAGTAGCCAACCCCCTCCCAACCCCCAACCAATTTCTTTTGGATCCAGAACTAATAAATAGAAAGGGTGAAATGGATAAAAGGGAACATCTTATTATTTGCTTGTTCCATATTCCCCTCATTAGGGAATAAGGGTCATTGGCTTCACACCTTAGGAGGAGCAGGTACACATAGCCATTCCTGATTCACTGCCACACCTTCCTAACTACACACCCCTTTGTGGTTGTTTGGGGGTTGATTAAATTAGCCTCTAGGTACAAAACTTGGAATAATGAGGTTCTAATATCCTCAGGACCCCGGCAAGGAGTCAAATTCAAGGAAGCAGAAACCAAAAACAAGACACTGTGGAATAGAGGGGAGGGCCCTTCATGTTTATTAGGAAAAATAAATGCACTATTTTGCTTCCCTCAGAAGTAAGGGACACAAGCTTGAAGAAACACATTCCTTAAGGTGTTCAAAAACGCCCCAGTGGTGAGGTAAAGGGAAACCAGTCAGGGCATCACTCCTTGGCTGAGGCTGCTCCCCAGAAGGGCTGCCGGGCTTCCTGTGGTCGGAGGGGAAGCAGCGGTAGTTTTAGGAGCATAAGCACAATGGACGCTGACACAGAGCTGTAAAAAGGCATCCGCCAACTCAAACTTAAAGATCCTAAAGTGTCTAAGCAAGATGCTGATTTTCTAAACTCCTCTTTCTAAGTTAAATCATGCCACAGATCACTCAAATTGCATAAGTTTTCATGTAAAATGATCATCAACGTTGTCTTGACACCGTTGTAGGCACGAGAACTGAACTAGTTTTATCTACACCTAGTTTGGCCACATCAAGACCTATTGATAAGCAGGTAGCTTAAGCAAACCAGACTCTAAAAATCAACAGTTTCAAAACAAACAGATCAGCGAGTGCTTATTCATTTCACAAAAGTCTTTGTTTTTCTAAAGCATCCACCATAGGATTTCTTTTTGAAATAGAAGAGTTCTCTGGTGTATTAAAAGTATGACTCAAAAAAATTGTTTTTTACATGAGGGACTCCAACCAAGTGAAATATCATGTCAGGTCAGGTTGGGTTGGAGAATATTTTGATGTTCTGATTTTGTTCCCTTTTAATTGCTTTAGAAAAATTTCTAATAGTCATAGCTTGAACTGACTCACAGAGGATTTGGGAGGGAGGGGGTTGAGAGTGGAGGGAACCTGTGGTTTGTTCACAGTGCCATAGAAAAGAATAATTCAGGGTTTTAATTTCTTTCCAAATTGAATCTATTAATGGAATTCCTCCTGCTTTTTAGCTCATAGCTTGATTTTGGTAAAACCTCTTGATTTACATACTTTTTTTTTTCAGAAAAGAAAACTTCTTTGCCTAACTTGAGGCAAATCTGAAACAAACTCTGATCCTTCTGCTCTCTGTAAAAGTAGAAGGCAACAAAAATGCAATTTTTATAATTAGGTATATGGTAAGTGCTACTGTTATTACTCTTTTCTCTAAACTGAACAACTCAAATGCCATTGACATTTACCCATAATTCCTATCTTCAATTTCTCCCACGTATTAGTAATTTTTTTACTGAACCATATTTAAGTTCTCCATCTTTAAGTGTAAATGAAATTTGCCTATAATATGTTGACAAGAAAAGGCTTTACCATTTCTCACTATATGATAAAAGCTCATTTTCCTTGTCTCTTTCTATTCAATCCTGTCCCATAAACTGTCTTAATTTGTTTCTTTTCATTTCCCTGTCTTTTTTTAAAGAGGTAATACAACATACATTTTGTTTCCCAGATCATTTTCAGATTAATTTGTGTCAATCAGTCATTCCATATTCTGTATTCTATTGCTTGTATTAGATCTTTGCATTTTTCTATTAACAATCATTCCATTATTAGTATTATGTATTTCTCTTTTTAAAAAACAATAAGCCAGGATATGATCAATGTCTTAACATAACATTATTCAGAATTCTTTGAGCTAATTTCTATGATTATCATTCACATCACTGGAAAGAAGATGTAATAACAGCAGCCCCAAGATCTACAGTGATGACCCGCTGGTCCGGTCCTCCCAAGTCACAGATCAACCTTGCTCTTGTTTGAAAGGAGGAGACTGAGAATGTCCTGCTGGAGAGCATGGATTTGGGAGACAACAGACCTGGATTTGAGTTTCAGCCCTGCTACCTTTGCCATGTCAACTTGGGACACTTACTTAACCTGTCCAGAGCCTCAGTTCCTGTGTTTTAAACAACAGGATCACCGGTTACTGGGATGAACAGATGTCATATCTATGGAAACTGTTAGTGCAGACATAGTATGTCTTGAACGGTATTTTTATTTGTTAGTCATTTTCCTTTCTCCTTGTATGGGGAGAGTTGTGAGAATGTGTAAGTCTGGTAGAGAGGACAATGGGAGACTCTCTAGGATCACATGAACAGAGAAGTCTGACTATCTCAAAAATTGCTAGAAGAGTAACAAAGGTACTAATCCATATGCCATCATGAAGAGACTTCAGTGTAAAGTCTCAGGCCCTGAGCTTAGATTGTATTTGCTTTTACTGGGTGACCTGCTGATGATATTTATTCTGAGCCCTTACTGAGTAGATGTCCAGGGACTTTGATAATGTGCTCCATTACCCCCCTCAACTCACCACACCTCTTCTCCACCTCAGGACTTTACTGAGAGGGATTTTAATTCAAATCCTCTTTTATTGCTTAATGAGAAGGGTAATACTGTTAACTCTACCTCTTACTCTACTGTAGGGAAGTGAAATGGTGGAAAAGCAGAAATACACATCCCCTCTTTTATAGACTTATTGGCCCTTGTTTCGACTTCCTTTTGCCCTTAATACTCTATTATGCTACTTTTGAGAGAAGGTCCTACTTTATTTTTTAAGACCAGATGTTATTATGAACTTTGGCATCTCTGTGGGTTGGTCCACACACTTCCATATCCTAGGATGCCCTTCCCTTTCTGTCTGTTGACATCTATTTATCCTTCATATTAAAGAATAAATGCGTTTGTTCAGAGAGAACATTCTATCACCCGTTGCTGAGCAGAAGCAATAGCTTCCTGCTAGACATTCCTACTATACCTTGTTTAAACACCTGTCTGACTTATGTAATGTCACCTGTGCTGTACTAGTAAAAGTGCTCATGACTAGCAGTGGCACCTCAAGCAGGAACCGGCAGGGAAGCACCTCTGAGGGCCAGCAGTAGTGGGGGTTTCGGTGGATTTTGATAAAGTCAAGAGGCATTACCACAATGAACCGAACAGAAGAGAACAAAAACGGCGTTTGTAACTTGGTGACCAATGGCTTAGCGAGTGGGTCACTCAGAAACAGCTCTTGGATGTCCACTCGTCAGGAACTTGAGCAGTAATAGAGACAAAGAAAAACCTTTTTTGTTAGAATCATTTTGATCTTATTTTAACCCCTACAAAACACTGGTTGTATTTATGAACTCATCTTTTCCCATTTAAATTACAGCTCTTGAAGGCAGGGGATTTTTTTCACCCCCTCTAAGTCTGGATCATGGTCTTGCACATAGAAGCTACTCGGAAAAATTTATATTAAATTACATTGTTTCAATCTGGTTCTTTGAATATTGTGACATTTAGCATATTGCTTTCAACATTTTGAGAAGTCATTCATCATAAAAAATCAATGGTGATTTTTAGTATTTCTCAGACTGAAATGTGCCTTGGCTCACAGGCTGAATAAACCAGAAGATGAGAACATCTGAGGTTTTATTTTTCTTTCTTCCTGTGCACTGATGAAACTTAATTTCCTATTGTCAGTTTTTCTCCTTTCTCCCAAAATTACTTTCAGAAAACATAGCTGTTTTTGGCATAGCTCTTTCTACACAGAACTTTTCTATTTAGATCTGAGCATAAGTATCACTTCATTAAGTAATAATAATATCCCTAATTTATATACCACTTTATACTTATAATACGCAGACACATGTTCTCTCACATGATATTCAAATCACCTCTCTTGAAATAATCAGGGTAACTATTACTGAATCCATAATCTGTGTGGAAACTGAAATCATTAGAAGCCAGAAAGTAAGAGTTCAAACTAAGTCTTCTGTCCCATATTTATATTTTTTCCGTTGCACCAGAAGACATCACCTCCTGGTACTTTCCTCAGATTTTTGTTCAGGGAACATCTAGAAAGCACTCGTGAGCTCAGATTTCCTATTCACTGCCATCTCTCTCTTTCTTGACCACATCCCTTCACACTCTGCCCTTTTTAGATTTTGACCTCTGAGTGTCTCTGGACTTACATAATGTATTTGTTCTTCCCAGAGTAACCAAGTGAAATATAACAAATACAAGGAGCCTCAGAGCACGCAAATACAGATATGTATTAGCCTATTGAATCATCTCTTCCCAAGAACAATGCTTCACAGAAACTGGAGATGGAAAGGACCTATGAGGTCATCTTATCCGCCCCCAGGCCCAAGCAGGTTCAAGCCCAGAATACTGACAGCCAAGTTGTTGTTTAGTTTCCAGCCCAGCCTCTGGAGGTTCTAGATTGTATCTGCCATTGAAATGGGCTGGAGGGGAAAGAGCAAAGTGATCTCAAAGTTGGAGCACTGGCTGGGGTCCCAAGAGCCTTTTTGCTCTGTGCAAACGACAGTATGTCAGTAATTGACCAGTTCTCCTCTGATGGATGTGATCCTGATCAGGAGTAATTTCCACAGAAGCATTCACAGGTAACTAGCTGAGAATGAACAGTCCGAATTAATAAAAAGCACACAGACTCAAATCCTTTCTGAAGTCAGAAGTGACCGCTGGAAATGTCATCCCACACACAGAGGCTGAGTGACTAAGAAACATGCCCAGACCGATGCCTTGCTTCTTTCTTTATTGTTTCCTAATTAGTCTCCAAGGCAAATCAGCAGCTGGCGTGCAAAAATTGCTAGAGGTCTCGAGGCGCCCCCTGAAAAAGCCACTATTGGAAGAGCAGCATTAGCATAGAGGAACATCCTTACCCCAACAGCTCCTCTTTCTGTAACTCTGCCCTTATTTGAGAGAAGACTTCATCCCATACTTGGGCAAAGCATTACTGAGAGAAAGCGGATATACCGTTTTAGAGTCTAAGGGAAAGAACACTGCACTGAGAGTTTTCAAAAATGAAATAATAACCAAGTTCTAATCTAATCACTCACCAGCTATGTGACCAGAGGCAAGCTGCTTCCCTCTCCCCTCCTATAAAAATAAGAGCATAAAGTCACACTGCCTCGAAGATGTTTTCTATTTCTAAAACTTAGAAAAGAGCCCAAAAATAGCTGTTTATTTTAAGCAAAGGCTGTGGAAAAATGACGCCCCCCTTTTTTTTTCCTGGTTTGCCAAGATGTTCTCCACCTGACCTAGGAGAACTTGAAATGTTCAGAGAAGGGACTCCCTTTTTTATGCTTTGGTTCCAGAGTTTAGTTACATTAGTGTCTTCTGTGGAGTAGAATTTCAGAAAACGAACAATAAGTTCAGAAAACACGGTGCCCTGCATGAGTTTCAATTCCTACAGAACCTCTGGGCAGGAACAAGCTCCAAAGGCAGCCCCTTCCCCCGACCTCCCCCAGTCTCCCTCCCTTCCCAGCCGTAGCAAGTCCGTTTGTACCACATTTGAGAAACACTTTTATGCTACATGTGCGCTGATACTCTTAAAGAACGGCTAGTCTGAGCCCCTTCTCATTAGAAAATTCATTGCTCAGTTGTGGCCTCAGAGGCAACAAAGGTTTATCCCTTCAAATAATCCATCTTTGTCCAAAGTTGATATTTAAACTCAGCTTCATTTGATGGCCAAGTTGTAAAACTTTCTTCTTCTTACTCTTTGTCCCTCTTCCCTTTCTTTGTCAATTTCCAGGTCACCATTTGTGTCATACGAACCATCTTTGTTTCCGTCTCCATGAACTGCCTACGCCTCCCAGGACCAGCCTCCACCCCACTTATTTCTCCCTGTTCCCTCTCCTCCTGCCCTACTCCTTTGGCCTCTTTGTCCCTTGACCATTTGTCAACAGGCAAGATGTTACATTAACTATCAGTCCACCGCAGGTCTTAAGAATTTCAGGAAAGACTCGGCTCTGCCCCCTGCAGTCCCCAGTCATCACCTACAGAACACAGTCTGCCTATGTCTTCACCGGTCAACAGTAAGTAAAATAATCTATTTACTTGCACACATTATTATTTATGATCGCAAATATTTTATTAATAGAAAAAAATAGGATAGTGTATTGAGAATAAAAGAAGGAAGATGAGAACGGAAAAACTGAGTGACTTTTCCCAGGTCATCTTTGAACAAATTAGGAGAAGCCGAATCAAAGTATAAGTTGCTCTTTACTTGAACTCCTGCATTGTCCCAGGGATACAAAGAACTGACATGATTGTAGCAGAGCAAACGGCTAAATGTTCATTGGGCAGAAAGAAGGCAAAATAAGTCTGTGTGTGAGGACACAGCTAGGGCATGCTAACTTTGGGTACAAACAGGGTCACCTGTCCCAAGCACCTAACTTCCTGAGAGATGTGTTTGGAGACTTGAGAAGGTAGGAGCTAACACCATGGCGATGGGGTAGGAATAGCTCTGTGCTGCAAATACCCTCAGTAACCGTGATTACCCTGTCAGACCCATTTATAAGCAAGTGTGAATTAGAACTGAGAAAATGAGATTCTACTTAATTTCAACTGTTTTTTAAAGATTGTTTATTTGTTTATTTATTTATTTATTTATTTTTAGAGAGGGGAAAGGAGGGAGAAAGAGAGGGAAAGAAACATCAGTGTGTGGTTGCCTCTTGCGTGCACCCTACTGGGGACCTGGCCCGCAACCCAGGCATGTGCCCTGTTTGGGAATTGAACCGGCAACCCTTTGGTTCTCAGGCTGGCAC
This sequence comes from Micronycteris hirsuta, assembly GCA_004026765.1. Lineage (NCBI taxonomy): Eukaryota > Metazoa > Chordata > Mammalia > Chiroptera > Phyllostomidae > Micronycteris > Micronycteris hirsuta. The sequence continues at coordinate 19,723 of PVJI01006345.1, forward strand.
TCAGTCCACTGAGCCATACCAGCCAGGGCTTAATTTCAACTTTTAGATTTGAATATTTGCAAAGAGGGGGAAAACTCAGGCCAATATTACAATCACTAACCTTTCACACACACAGGCACACACACCGAGGCTGTTGTGGTCTACTTGCTGGCGTGGTCTACATTCAAAGGGTGAATCCTGAACCAGAAGCATGGACCTCGCCTGGCAGCTTGTTAGAAACACAGAATCCTGGGCTCCACAATAGATCCATGGGCTCAGAATTTGCATGTTCACAGAAAGTCCAGGTGAGCTGTTTCAGAAGCAACCCAACAAAAAGCTGTCCTAAAAAGGGGAAGGAGGGGCATAAAGTGGAAAGAGAGTGGTGAATGCCGGGCAGCATTTTTCTAACATTGTTTTCAGCCTAGGTGAAGCAGGCCACTCATCCTTTAAAGAGCTCTAACGTAGGACAATAATGAACACTTTGTTGTTTTCGAGGCAAGTCTGAATGTGTTCTTGTCATCCTAGAGAGCAATCTGAAATTCAAATGGTGCCTCCAGCAGAACCAGGGTGTTTCACACACAATTACGGGCTTTCCTCGGGGAATATAACTGGGTATCCATTATGGTGCCCAGTCCAATCAACACTGCTTTTCTGAAAAAAAAAAAAAGAAAGGAAGAAAGCTTTAATTAAAAATAAGCATACAGACGCAGGGTACTTAAGTCACTAACTGAAACAATACTACACAATTTAGTGTAAAAGGAAAAGAAATACCATTGGGTATCCTTTTCACTAAATAGTTTTCAATTGCTGTTTAACCTAATTGCTTTATTTCCATAGAAACAAAATTCACAGCAAGCCTCTCCTTAAAGTCAAAATAGCCTTTCAGGGAGGCAGGGCTTCAGAAGCACTTTGAAGCTTAAGTGCCGTTTGGCAGACCGCTGTCTCCTTGTAAGCAGTACCTACACACAAGCCCTTCAGTGGGCCCTCTCTGTGCTCCAGGTACTGGAAATGCTCCCTGCTGCTTCCTGCTGCTCCCCTCGGGGCTGCGCTAGCAGGAGAAGCAGCTTCCAGATCCCAGCCCCCATCACAAAAGAAAGCCCCCTCTCCACATTCACCTATGCAGCAGGCCACACGTTCCACCTGAGGAAGCCAGACATTCCAACTCATTTTTTTTTCCTCCGAGAGACCGAGCCCACATTACAATTGTCCTCAGAGCTGATTTCTACACCAACTTCACTAAGTGTCTATATACTTTCTTTGCTTTTCCAGAGACTTTAGAGATTTCATTAAAAGAAACAGACTGTGTTCCCCTTATGAACATTTTTTTAAATAGGTTTTTGTATCAGCCTACAGAGTAGTTTTGCCCCATGAAGACAAAGCACATTTGTTGGAAGATGACTTCATTGGTAGTGAGTATGGAGATGGCGAATTACAGGGAAATGATCTGTGTGTGTGTTGCTTTATTTTAACATAATTATTTGCTTGTGAAGTACATGAGGTGGCGGGGGTCAGGGGAGGGGGAGAATTCATGAGGGTATTTGGAGATCAGAGAACTCAGAAGCAGGATTGGGATCATCTGGCCTGAAGACAAAAGGGCTTAATGCTGTGGACATTAAGAACAGGAGCTCCGAAGTTGTGGACTGTCCTGGTTCAAAGTTTGGCTCTTCCTACATTGCGGTGGCAGCAAATTGCTCATCTGTGCCTTGGTTTCCCCATAACAATAATAAAAGTACCTGCTTATTAGTGTTGCTGTGAAGATTGAATGAGTTGATATGCATAAAATACCTGGCATATAGCAATAATTACTGTTCTTAATCACAGGAAGTACAGATGAAGCAATTTTCCTAACACATTCAGTGCTATGCTTGATTTCACCATAATTCTAGACTTTGTATAATGCAGTTTATTATTATTTCTTTAATCCAACAGCTTTGCTTCAAGAAGTTTGAAGCATTTCACATTATCCTCCCAGCAATTATTCAGATTCAGACACACACACACACATTCTTTTTGGAATATGGGAAAACTGAGGCAGTAATAGTACAATTGACTTAATTATGGGGGAAAAAAGGCCAACCTCCACCCACTTCTTTTGATGCCTAGCTAAACGCTCTTTCAACTAAAATGTGTTTCTTTAAATCTAGCTCTAATCTGTTTTGACCTGGTCAGGGCTGAAACCTCTGGTTTCCAACTTTTCTATCATTCGAGCTCACCAACCAATAAATAGACCTGTTGCTGGAAATCCCCTAAAAGGCTTAAAAAGATGTAAGTAAGGGGGGCTGTACCAGGGCAATTTGCACTACAGAAATGGAAAACATTCTCATACCGTTATTCCCCTACTTATCCACAAAGAGTGGTCAGATTGTAGATAACTGGGAGTATAGTATACAGCTGAAAACAGGAATCTTTGAGAAGCAAAGGGGAAAGACCTACATCATCTTTTAGAAAAGTAAACGGGATGGGAAAAGAGGGGAAATGTCTTTACTCTCTTTGGGGATTCTTAGTTTACTGGAAAAACTGAATTGCTCGGCGGCCACGCTCCTTGGGTCCCTTGTTCCCTCTCCAAGGCAACCGCTCTATGCAGCGCAGTCCACATGCCCCTGAGTCAACCTCAGCGAGTGGGGATTCCCAAGAAGGTCGTTTGGCCCCTAACCCCTCAAATCATAGTGCCAGTGCTCCTGTGAACCGTGCTCAATTTTTTGCCTCCAATAAATGGAGCCAGAAATATTGTGACAGCATGTTTCCTGGAGGGTGATTTGGGGACTTCTTGCTTCTGGTCTTAGCCGAGATGAGAAGAGACGAAAGCAGAAGCTGTATTGAAGGGGGAGAGAGAAGAACATATGGTTGGGGGAACATCTCCATGCTTAGTAATTGGCCAATGAAAGTGTAGTGTAGAGGCTTCAGTTGGTTCTCATTTATGGATTCAGTTGAATCCATTTTATTGTAACATCATATATAAGAAATTTGTGTTATCAGGCCCCCCAAAAGCACAGCCAACTGCTTTTCTTAGGCATTGCTCAGAGATGAAAGACTTGGGCAAGGAGGTTGGGCATGGGCCCTGTTTGGGGTTTGGACAAGCCCTGCCTTGGTTCCAAGTTGCACTACACCATGAACTCCGTGTCTCTTTGCCCACACAAACACCACCGCCGTTTGGGAAACGGGAGTCTGCCCGGCTGCGAGCGGGCCGCGGCCGTCCCGGGTGGGCCAGCCCTGTAGGGTTGGACTTACTCGAACACCTCAAAGTGCTTTTCGAATGTTTCGGGTTCAGCAAAACCCTAAAGTGTATTTGGCTTGCTTTTTCCCTCCTTTTTCAAACCCCTGCGTGTTTCAAGGGAAATTTAATCCATATGTTTCTGATACATTTACACTTAACTCATCAAAATATTGTTTTGTGAAAAACCACTGGATGTCCAGGGCTCTTTAGGAGTTCTTTTAGTGGAACTTTTTAAAGCTTTTTTTTTTCTTAGAAACAGGAAGTCACATCTGTGCCAAAAGTTAAAAGAACTCGAACCTCAAAAAAAAAAAAAAAAAAAATGGAATTCTATTTGGAGTTCCAAATCCACAGGTTTCCAGGGGGTTCTAAAGTTGGCAAAGCATCCCATGTTTTGCGAGCCGAAGGCCTATAAACAGAACCCAGCGTCAGGTTCTGCAGTCTGTCCATGAGCACGCCCACTTCTACGCTACAGTTTGTGAGACATAAAATGCACTCAGCAAGGGAGCTAAGGCGATTACCACCACACATAAAAGAAAACCTTAAGTGCGTTGGTAGGATCATCAAAACCTGTGCAGGAGGATCTGAGCTCCATCCGTGCCTTGGGGTGAATTTGATTGTTTCAAGTGCTGGGTAAATTATAGGCTCCCCTTTACTTTTAAATCCTTGCTTTTTAAAAATAGAAAGTGAGAGATTTGGGCCAAAGGTGCTGGTTTGCTGCAGAGCCCAAAATGCAAACCAGGGCCAGGAGCTTCCGTTGTAAACCCAGGGGTTTAGGGCTGCAGAGGAGAACGAGTCTTTCCCCTCCTGGCACCATAATTACTACTGCTTTGCATTGGTCTTGCCAAGGGCACTGCTCTCAGGCCCTGCTCTCTCACCCTCCCCCTGGAGGTTTTAAGTTAGAGACCCTGAGCATTTTCTTGCTCAGGGTCTCTAACTTAAGCACTTTAGAGACGGGTTTAGTCATCTGAGTTTTCCCAAGATTCATTAGTCCTCTGCCAGCTTTGTACTTTAAGATTCTCATAAAAGCTCCCTTACTATTACTGCCTTGACATGATTTTCTACAACCACTCCAAATTAAACACTTTTCATCATGGTAAAACACAACTGTTTTCCTGTTCAAGTCTGGGGTGATCCTAAGCTACTGTCCTCTTAGGCCCCAAGTGAGGAAAGAGCGTTACAGCTCATGTTGGCCCCCCTCTTCTCACAGACTGGCTTCCCAACCCCGTGCCGCACCGCTGTCCAGCTTCACCCTCCTGTGTGTGCGGAACCCAGGGGAAGTGCACAGAGGCCTTAGGTGAGCCACTGGGCGCGGCCGGGGAGAGCTCCAGAGCTCCCCTGCATTCATACCACTGAGCACTCCCACCGTGCAAAGAACGGAATGAGTGTGTTCCCTTAAAATCCAAATGTAGAAACCCTAATCCCAACGTGATAAGAGGAGGCGGAGCCTTTAAGAGATAATTAGGTCATGAAGGTGGAGCCTCCAGGAATGGAATTAGTGCCCTTATAAAAGGGACCCCAGCAAGCTCCCTCACTCTCTTCCTGCCACGTGAGGACACCAAACAGTCAGCAGTCTGCCACCAGAAAGAAAGCTCTCACTCACGCCCAACAGCGCTGGCACTCTGATCTTGGACTTCAAGGCTTCAGAACTGTGAGAAAGAAATCTCTGCTGTTCAGAAGCCACCCAGGACTTTGTTACAGCTGCCTGATCTAACACACAGCTTTTGAGGTGGATATTCCCCAGGCAGCGAAGTAATAGCCTTTAGCTTTGGGATAAAGACCTGCCAGTCTCTTGCAGGACAGGGAGCAACATCTTTATTTTGTCTCATCCCCACCTCATATGCGCACTCAGGAATATGTGTCCATAGGATGCTTTGTCATCCAGGAACCACAGCTTCCCAGGTGGCTCCCCCATTCAGAGCATGGTCAGGGCAGGTATCAACCTCTGTCAGTGCCATTTCCTGTGTCTTGTACTCCAAAACTCGAACACCCACAGAAGTACTCCCGTCCCACCTCATGCATGCTCTGAGAACTCATTCAGGGATGCGTGCCTGTATGACACACACACACACACCCGCCACGCATACGTGCACGCAAACGACGCACATGGCGTGACCAGATCGGGACGCGGGAAGCCGCTGGCCGGGGAGGCTGCAGGGGTGATGCGGAATGCTGAAGGAGGTGCTCGGTTTGCTCAGGCTTGGCCTCGTTCCCCACACACAGGGCCCCAGTGACTGCACATGGAGAGGAAAGGCCCCCGTCTAGGACTCAAGGCACCTTCCTGTTTGCTTGGCTGCATTTGCACAATCTCTCTGAAAAATCAACTGTCTCCCCTTTCAGCCTCCCCCAGGGAAGGCTCTGGCAGTCCATGGATGTACTGTGTACAACGTCTGTGAAATGAAAAAATTCCCAGGAAAACAGTTTTGGCCCAAGCCTCTTTTCTGTTAACCTTGGGTAGGCACTGCTGATTTGAAAGCAGGAAAAAAGAAATGCCATATTGTTTCCTCCCAACTTCTCTTACCTTGCTTGGCATGCCATTTGCCAGTTTGGACCACCTATCATGCTGACTTGCCTTGGAAGAAAAGGCTCTCTGATGACAAGAAAATCCAAGAATTCATGAAGCAAGAATGCCCTCTAATGGAAATGCAAAGGACACCATGTAATTCACAAACTTACTTGTCTTACCTGGTTCTTTATTTTAAGCTAACTGGCAATGGAACTGCCCTACATTTGAGATCTTGGGCTCATATAAAACATTTATTTCACATATGATTCCAAAAGAATGACTGCTTCAAATGATCGTGGCCTCTATAACTAAGCCCCTTGTAAGCTGTGTTCTGGGAGGCTCTTTGGGGTTTCCCTAGGCTTCTACATCATTGCAGCCTTTGTAAGCAACAGATGGTCCAGCCACGCTGTGATAGAGCAGTGCTGAGAACCAACGAAAATTATTCTCTGACTTGTCTAAATGTGTCTAGGCTTTGTATAGCAATATTTCCTCTTATAACTTTCCCTTATATTTCTGTTGAAAAATGTTTTCCCTACTCTGTGCCCCTGAGGGTTGAGAAGCATAAGTTTTCCATGCTCAATTTCTTTCAAGTTCAAGATGGAGTACCCAACCCCCTCACATTCATTTCCATCCAAGAAACTTCAATTTTCTTTCATAAAGGCCTGCGTCCGCCGTTGAGCCGATCTCCCTTGGCCCAGAGCGCCACCAGAGCCCTCCTGGTCACGCAATATTGCAAGATGTGGGTGCAACCATGGTTGTGTCAGACAGCACAGGCAGGTTTGGTTCAGACTTGCTGGCTGCCCTTAATGAGAAAAACCCACAGAGGCATTTTCCAGAAAAGCTGATGATTAGCTTAAATTGAACCTAGGATAACGCTAAAGCTCCTTGGGTATTACGTATCTATTTCCTCCATTAGTCAATTAAATAATTAATACCGAGTGGTGCGGAGGTGGTTGCCTCAGGACTTAGCAGTCCACGTCTCCAGGGCCTTTCCACCTTCGGTTACTGAGCCATGACGATGGCCCAGGCAGCAGATGGGATCCAGCCAGGGGAGGACTTACTCCGGATACCACCCAAGCAGCAGCCCAGAATCCAGGCCATGGGTGGAACTACACACAGACCGGGGACTTCTGAGGGTGGAATTTTCTGAGATAAAAGCTGTAGAGATTGGTATTGGCAATTTGATGTCATTAGAACCAAACCCCACAGACAGACACTGCCGCTGACTTCTCCCCACTGGGGTGGAAAACTGCTGTCAGGCAGATAGGTTGGTGGGTATTTACTTGACTTCTGACTGGACGAGTCAAACCTGACCCAGTTAAAGTGTATGCCCTACCCCTGGGTTTTGATAGGTGGCCTTATTTCTGACTTCTGTGATTTAGAACATTAAACCACGCGGGGGAGGGGCTCCGTGAGAGGTCCGTTTGACTGTGCTTGTATAGGTCTCTTGCCAAAAGGCCTCCAGCCACGGCTGGAGGGGGTGAAGATAAAAAGTACAATAGCGCTGGGACCTAGTTGCTTCACATTAAGTACACCTGTGCAAAATTCAGGACTTAAGCTGCTTGCATCACCATATCCCACAACCTGGCAGACTGAGTCCATTGCCTGCCTGACCTCTGCCTCTGTCCTTCCATCTCCAAAATGAAAACAATTATTTCAACTCATAAAGGTACCAAATTGTAAAGTAGATCAATTACCTCTAAATGAATAAATGGTTTGCATTTGGTTGGTCACCTTGGAGACATGTTCTGCATTGGAGCTCTGGTCCGGAAAACTCAGTAATGAACCTCATATTCAGCATTCCACTGTTCTCAGGTTTGGTCTCCTGTTGATGACTTGACCCAATAGGGAAGGACATAACTAGTTCTCGTGTCTACCTAATTTTGTCATGAAGGACATGACCCTCCCCTAACGTCTTCTGATGGGGGAAAGCACCCTGTGGAAAATCATTCCAGAGGTGGAGTAATTTACTTTCCCATGAAATAATTCTTGTTTACACTTTGGAAGAATCTTTCATTGAGAAGACCCTATTTAAAGTTCCGCTTTAGTTTCCAATCAACTTTCTAGCAAGATGAATCTTCCGAAATCATTTTGAAATGTTCCACTCTCCTTGAACAGCTGAACACGACAGTTTACTATTCTTTTTGGTACACTTTGGAGAGCACTGAGTCTTTGCCTCCAAATCTCACTTGCTGCAATATAATTTCTGCCATCACAACATTCTACACTGTGTTCAACATTTCCTTTGCTCTCTGTATTTTAAATTGTAAATGCACCAGGCTGGATGACATTGATCAGCCGGGAAAAGTTGTAGAAAGTAGAGTGCATTTTGTCTAAGAACCTCTGAGAACCCTCCTAGGGGCCTTCTCTTGCTTTAAGGCAGCACAAAGGCAGAGTCTGGAGGGCCACTTTGAAAAATGTTCCAAGGCTCTAGCAGTGAACAAATTAGTTCCTCGCCCGGGCTGAGGCCTCAGCCTCTAGGGCAGAGTCCAAGGTAGAGCACAGTGAGAGGCTGGTGGTCAGTGAGGGAGGCATAATGTAGGCACAGTGCTGTAGGCCAGACATGTAGGTGTAGTGAGTGAATTATGTGTGGGCTGGGGACTTGAGGAGCAAAGTGTGGGCAGCCTGGCCTCAGGGATACGTGAAGAGCTGTGTGGCAAGATCCTTGTCTGACCTCTACCCAAAGTTGACTCAATCTGGTTCAGGCCAATTATTCATCCCTCATTTTTAAGAGTCACTCACCAATTCCCAAAGTCCTGGAATTAATCAAATTTAAGAGAGAACCAAAAAGAAGTAATGCCTGATGACTGTCTATAAAGCTTACAGTGGGGAGCCCTCCAGTGGCTGTTGGAAAAATTGAACCCTGTTCAGATGGTTACCTCTCTTGGAAATGGCACAATCAACATCACAAAATCACACATTAATTACTCTCTGTCATGTCATAACATCTAAGAGTAAAATGAAAAGGATATCCAAGAAGAGGTAAAAGAATCTTGCTCTCCCCACAGGATACAGGTCACAGCCAGGGAAAGAAAGTTGACCTTGATGTTGGCCACTTGCCTGACGTGGAGGGCTTCATGCCCCTCACTGCTCCCTCAGTTCCTCCGTCTGTTTGTTTACTGCAGCGCTGTTATGAGGACTCAGTAGCATAGGGGAGTGACCAACTAGCACTCAATGGGTGTCCTAAGAATGATAGTTCTGTCTGCTTCTCCCAAGACCATAATCTATGGTTGTACCTCTAACTTCGGACTGCACAAAAAAACCCGGAACTGTTTGGTTCTTGTCTACTTCTGAGATTGAGGCTTGTCTTCCCAACCTGATGACTGGCTCTTCAGGCTTCTCTGCAGCCACCACCAGGTGTCTATCAGGTACACAGTCAGCACAAGTTCAATGGTGTTTACATTTAACTACTTATATAATAAATATTTCTCTGGGTCTACTGTATCAGGCCCTCTCCTGGGTTACCTTGACTGGGATTCACTTCCGTCCCAATAAAAAGAGGCCCCGTCTTGCTCTCTCGCTCTCCTGCTCTTGTGCCCTGTCATTCTCTCATTCGTTTAATTAAACACAAACACAAAATTTGACCTAGGGAGGTTTAAGCCAAGATAACGATTCCACACCGTTGTAAGGACCAGTGTGGATATAGAAGGGTTAAAATTAACCTTCTATGATAGAGGCTGAAATGCTTCTGTCCATCCAAATCCCTTGCTCCGTTATCCCTAGATATTATGAGTAACTGTCAGGAGTTTCCAAAACTCGAAATTCTCCTGTACATATTGTAGGTTCCAAAGTGTTTTCTGTCAGGGGTGGTGAGATGAGAAAATGAGGATACTCTGAGAGTACCAAAGAGGAAAACTATAGCAAGCATATGGAGCCATCTTGATAAAAGGTTAACAAAACAGGCAAGAGTACTGAAAAGATCAGAGGAAAGAAAGAAGAGTGGGGTAGTAAAACAGACCTGCTTAAAGAAATTCCTAGGATTATTGCCTAATCCTTCCACATTAGCATTTGAAGGAACAGACTCTGAGCATAGCTCAATGGATAAGTATAAAGCCTGACATAGAAATGAATTGGTCAAATTCAGATGGCTGTATGATAAAAGAGAAGGTAAAATATGAATAAATATGACCATAATTCTTTGCGGTTCAAAGAGTATCTTAACATGCTTTTTTTTATATGTGGCAGGTTGTATTTGCCTAAAAGGTAAAGCCTAATTCATACCTCTTTGAATCTAGGCGGGCTTCTGCCCACTGTCAAGAATGGAGTATCTCAGAAGTGACACAGTGGACTTTCAGGGCCAAGTCATATCAGTCAATGCAGCTTCCGCTTTGCTTGAACCTTGCACTTGGAGCCCTGAGCTTTCACATAAGAAAACCAGTTACTCTTACATTGATTGCCACACTAGAGAGGCTACATGTTGGCGTCCTGAGCCCACCTGGACATCAGACCCATTTGAGCTGTTAGACGATAGGAGCTCCAACCAACATCTGATTGTATCTATAGGAGGGAGCCTAAGTGAGAGCTTCCCAGATAAACCTTGTCTGAATTCTTAACCCACAAATCATGAGCACAACAACGTCATAGTTTTAAACTGCTAAGTTTGGGGGTGATTTGTTATGCAGCAACAGTATTCAAAACGAGATGTGCAGTTGGTGGTTTATCAGTCTTATTTCGAAGACGAGGGTGGTGTCTGATCATTAAGAAGTGCTAACGTGAGCCCTGCCTCAATAGCTTACCAGACTCCTAGAGAAGATGCCTGGTGGGTAAAGACTGTTGGGGAGGGGGGGGGGTGGTCATGAATAGCGTAATTAAAGCGCTATAGAAATGCCAAGAAAGAGCTGGCTTTAATTCTCTTGATTACAGAAGACTGGATATAGTTGGTAACATTTGAAGTTGACGCTGAACAATAAGATGAAATATGATGATAGTAAACAAAGATGCAGAGCTAAGAATGGGAAGTGGTTTTGTGATAGTGAAGTCTCTAAGCAACTGAACGTTAGCTCTTGGCCTTACCGCTCCATCTCTGATCACTGCATACTGCTCTCTCAAGTTAAGCTGCCCATCAAGAAACCAACTGAACAATTCCACCAGGAAGAGCAGCGAGCCTTTGAAAATGCGCAGAACTGCCAACGGACACACTCCTGGCAGCGTCTCCAAGGCTGAGTTTCCTGGGGTTTTAAAAATAATTGTAATGTAAACTCTCTGAGGAAGTCTTTGGAATTGTCTGGGACACTCAAAAAACAGCTAACAAATTCCCATTCGTCTCTTTTGTTCAGCATTTTACATGCTAACTGTTTATTTATAAAGCAGTATAATTTGACCTTTAATCAATGGCAAATATTGCTCATATCCCAGGACTTGATATCTGAGCTCTCTCAACTGATTGTTGTTAAGACAATGGTTTTAAAATTCAAGACAATCTTTATTATCTATGTGACCTTTTAACTTTGAAAAATAAGTAATTCTTTCTCTTCCTTTTCTAATCCTCCACCCCTTAAAAATACCCACTTTATTACTTATGAACTTGCAGTCATATCCAGGCTCTCAGACATTGAATAAGTATTGAAAGAAACATTACAAAACACAAAAGTAAAATTAAGTGCATGGGAAATAAGCAAAAACCATTAGTTTAAAAAAAATGATTTAGATACCATGGCTTCTAATACCTATGTTGTAACAAAAACATTCATTTGCACAATGATAACAGCTTGGGGGGAAAACGCATTAACTGGGGAGGGGAAAATTCTGGCACATCTGATAAGTGTTGAAACAGTTCCTCAGAGGCGAGGTTATCTGAGGAACCATCGATGAAAACTGCTCTAGGTAATTTGGTAGACACTAACCACACGTGGCTATCTAAACTTAAATTAATTAAAGTTAAATAAAATAAACAATTCCATTGCTCTGTCACAATAACTACACTTCAAGGGCTGAGGAGCTGCATGCGGCATGTGGCCACCGCGTCAGATGGGCAGGTGTCAAACATTTCCGTCATCGCAAAACGTTATATTGAACGGCACTGCTCTGAGGAAGTAGCTATTTCCCTTCTTTGGTATTCAGACAGCAGGTGGAAGTAATTTGAAATGGAAAGTATCTAATAATTCCTGAATTACAGAGCACTATTTGTTTGTTGGAGGAGCACATTAATGCCACAGTAAAAGGCCGTATTTGTATACTTAACTTCGGAAGAGGGATTGTTTCAAATGTGGCTATAAACTTTTATTTATTTTGAAAATATCCATCAGTTTTTGGGTTGTGAATATCCAAATAGGTATTAAGTCACAAAAGTCAGTTTTGAATTTGGAGGGCATTTAGAAATGATAACCTTATAACATATATGTTAAGTAAAATGAATATTTGCCCATATCTTCCCCAAATCTGCCCAGACATCAAGTAAAAAAAAATTAAAAGACACTAATTACTTTTTCTAAAATTAGCAGAAAGATTCAGTATAGAGACCAAGTTATTTGCCTTATTTTACATGTCAACTTTCTGTGGCAATAGATTTCATTTATTCATTTACTCACTCAACAGATGTTTGACCATTGTCTGTGAGTCTTATGTAATAAAAGTTTGTCTTTTCAAAAGATTTCAGCTCCTTCTAAAGAGGGCAGCCAGGATGGAAAAACCATGCTAAGTGGGAACAGTTGAAAGGACTGGAAATGTTTTCTCTCGCAAGGATAATTCTTGGGGGAACTCCTACTTTCTAAAAATATGAGGAGGACTTTCATGTGGAGAAGACATGAGCTTAGTTCTTTGTGATCCCAATGGAGAAGTGAAATCAATGTATGAAAGCTACAGAGAAATTGATTTGGAATCAATATTAGCTCAAAACTATCTAAAGGTAGAATAGACAGCTTCAAAAGCAGGGACTTAAAAGCCACAGAAGAACTTCAAGTCCAAGCTGAATTTGTCAGGCATGTAGTGCAAAGAATCCAAAGATCAGATGTGTGATTTTGCAGGAACTTCTCTGAGATTCTTTTGAATTCTGCCCTTCTCTGATGTCAAGGTTAATCTGATCACAGAAGTCTTCTGAGAAAAAATAAATTATTTTCTGATGTTCATTACTAATGATATTCACCTATGGCAAATAGGTAAGATTTGTGGAATGAGCTTATTTTTTTATGATAGCCTATTTTATCATCTAGTCACTCTATTCATACTGAAATTTAATAAAAATATCTTCAAAACTATAAATGACAGCATTTGGCAAACTATATTATTTGCTATTTTAAATCAAGAAAACAGAATGAGTCACAGATTCACTCCTAAAATTGGATAACTCTGGGACATTTAAAGTTGCCAAGGGACTAGCAAACTGATTGGTAGTAGATAAAACTTGATAAGCAGGATGAGAGGCCATGTTTCCTCTTTAGGCAGAAGACAAATTGCAGGGCTGTTTGAAAGACTCCCGATGCCACAAATTATAGACTTGACCTTGCACAGTATCCGTGTCTCTCTGACTGCTACGGAACTACAGAACTGTATGGAAACCTCTTATAAAATGGTGGTGGCCATCTCCATTTGAAAAACTAAATAAATGAGAAACCGTTTCTGTTTCAAGGTGGCAGAGTGAACCGGAAAACGAACTTAAGAATATGGGTAAATTTTGAAATGTTTCAAGTTTTGTCAGAATCTACCCACTCTCTTAAAAGTTATTGTGAAGCCAATGCACCAACAGAGAAAAGGAAAACATGAAGCCATCCAGAGACATTTCGTTCGATGGTATTGGAGCCTCTGTGCGTTTCTTCTTGTCCCTGTGCCGCAGCGTGTTTACTTGGAGTGAATCTCCCATTCAGTGGCATGAGCTCTGAAGTAAGGTATGATCTGTGTACTTTAATTACTTTATCACTGTTTGGCTTATGTTAATAATTCTTATAATTGATGATTAATTAACACTAAAAATATATTGTCTTTGATGTCTTCATCAGAAAGAAAGTTTTCGTTTTTTTTCCTTATAAGCACTGGTGATAGATGAATACAATTAAAACTTAAAAGTCCACCAAAAGAAGAGTTTAATTACAGTCACCTGTATTGTCCTGGCTTTTTTTTGTTTTTGTTTTTTTACAAAAATGGCATCCTATCTCAACTGGGTAACACATGTAACAAAAAAAATGTCATCAACAAAGTTCTTAAATTAAATGAGTAGTGTCATCTGCACTTTCATGTCTTTATGGGTTTCTTGCCATCCACAGTTAAGGATGTGATACACGTGGGTACACACTGGCCCTACTGTGGAAAGCTGACAGAACAGCCTTATAAAATTTCTCTGGATACTATGAAAGTCTAAAATGGCTCCTCATTATTTATATAAAACTTTCCACAAGATTATGACATTTCTGTCCAACTTCTTTTCAAATTCCTTACCCAGGTGGTTTTTCAGTTTTAATCCTTTGACGACCTACAGCAAAGTGCATTCAGGAAAGTGCATAAAAACGCAAATACCCCAGTTTTTCTACACAGTCATATTAAATGGATTCTATAGGAATCAGAATTTTAAAATAATTCTTAACTTATCAAAGTTGAAGAACATTTTCCTTATTAAAAGAATTAATGAGATTTTCATTTTAGCAAAAATGGAGAGACCAGGACCATATTTACCCTCCAACATAAAACTCCTTTAAAAAAACAGGTAAAATATAATAAAAAGGAGTTTACTTACATGGGATACTAGCAGTGCAATAATCTCTAAGAGAAGGGAAACAAACAAGGTGATACCTACAATTGCCCCAGCAAGAGTTTCCATGCCAGCGTACAGGAAAAGGATAACGCAGGTAGAGTTTAGTGGTCTCCTTGAGTAAAACAGATAGATATGAAAGTTTGGAAAGCCAAAAGGGCTGGAGTTTTCAGGGCAGGGTGCCAGAAAGGGGAAGGCTGCACAGGAGGAAGCTCCAGAAATCAGCAGAGGCTCCACCTCGTTTTCTCAGCTGAATACCATCCAGCATTCCCAAGATTTTTAAGGCAGAGGTGAAATTATTGAGTTAAGGTTTTTTCTTTTTTCTAATATAAGCAGTTAATGCTGTAAGTTATCTTCTGCATGATGAAACTCAATAAGCTGCAAGAAAACTCAGAAAGACAATTCAACAAAATCATAAAAAAATACAGTGTCAAAATGAGACATTTTCCAAAGAGATAGAAAGCATAAGAAAGGAACCAAACAGAAATTCTGGAGCTGGAGAACTCATTGAGTGAAATAAAATATTCAGTAAAGACCATCTGCAGTCAAGTAGAGAGAATGGAAGGCAGAATAAGTGAGCTAAAAGACAGGAATTTTGAAAAAAAAAACTGTTGAAAATAATAAATCAATTTAAAAGAGTTGCAGAATAAAAATTCAACATACAGAAATCAGTTGTATTTCTATACACTAACAATAAAACATCTGAGAAAGAAATAAAGAAAACTATCACATCCACAGTAGCATCAAAAACAGTAAAGTACCTTGGAATACATTTAACCAAGCAAGTGAAAGATCTTTACACTAAAAACCAGGAGGAAGAAATTGAAGTCTCAAATAAATGGAAAGATATCCTATACTCACAAGTTGGAAGAATTAATAGAGTCAAAATGTCCATACTACCAAAGCCATTTATAAATTCAGTTTGATCCCTATCAAAATTCCAATGACATTTTTCACAGAAATAGAAAAAAATCCTAAAATATATATAAAACCACAAAAGACCCACAATAGGCAAAACACTCATGAGAAAAAAGAACAAAGTCAGAAGCATCACATGTCCTGATCTCAAACTATACTGCAAAGCTATGGTAATTAAAACAGTATGGTATTGAACAAAAATAAGCATATAGACCAATGAAACAGAATAGAGAGCCCAGAATAACCCCCCACACCTATAGTCAACTAATATTTAACAAGTGAACCAAGAACACTCAATGGGAAAATGATAGTGTCTTCAACAAATGGTGCTGGGAACACTGGATAGCCACATGCAGAAAAATAAAATTGGATCCTGTTTTACACATTTACAAAAATTAACTCAAATGGTTTAAAGACTTGAACACAAGCCCTGGCTGGTGTGGCTCAGTGGGTTGAATGCCAGCCTTTGAACCAAAGGGTTGCAGGTTCGATTCCCAGTCAGGACACATGCCTGGATTGCAGGCCAGGTTTCTAGTAGGGGGCATGTGAGAAGCAACCACACATTTATGTTTCTCTCCCTCTTTTTCTCCCTCCCTTCCCCTATGCCTAAAAATAAATAAAACATTTAAACAACAACAACAAAAAGGCTTGAACACAAGACATTATACCATGAAATTCTTAAAAGAAAAACATAAAAAAGAATTTCCTTGACATTGGTCTTGGCAATGATTTTTTAAATATGATGCCCAAAGCACAAGGAACAAAAGCAAAAATCAACAAGTACATCTACATCAAAGTAAAAAACTTTCGCACAACAAAACAAGCTATCAAAAAAAAAAAGGCAACTTATGAAATAGGAGAAAATACTTGTAAAGCGATGATTAGATAAAGGGCTAATATCTATACATACAAAGAATCCAAATAATGTTTACTCTGTAATCTAATATGCTTAAGCATTCCAGCCTACTCTTTCTGACTGGACCCCCAGGCGAGAGGTTGTTCTCAACCTCCCACAGCTGTCCAGCAGTACTGCTTTCTTTCTTCCCCTGTGGCTCTTCTTCCAATTCCAAAGGCTGCTCCTCTACTGACCATCCTAAGACCTGAAAGATACAGTATTAATTTTTCTCTGAAATGAATCAGACCAGGGCGTACATTAAGGTCTCCACAAAGTTACTCTGTACTAGAAAGCCAGAAATCCTTGATCTCTCTCTTGTTAAAACTGATGTCCAGTCACATTCTTCATTACAGCTCAGTAGAAGTTATGTAATGAGCCCAAAAAAGTACATAAATAACTCCTAATAGTGTAGAGGCAGCAATATTAAAATGCTCTCTAATTTGAATGTGAGCACCGTTTTAGTAACAAATTCCTAAAAAAAAATAAAAGCCAAAAATTAAATATCTGTCCTTGTTCTATGTGTAAAATGCAAAAACCTTTAAAAGAAAAACAACAACAATGTTCTTTCTTTATTTCCCCATTTCTTATTCTGCTCAGTCTCAGCCAGCCTGATTTCACTTTAAATATCTTGGTAGAACTGGGGTTCTTTACACAGCTACAGCCCAGAGTAGTTCACCAAAACAGGTCATTTGTTCAGCATCTCTAAAGTTGAAGTAATCAAATCCCCAACTCTTAAATAAGTCTAACAAGTTAATCAGAGATGTGAGATGCTCAAAGCACCAGCCCTATACCAAGAAAATCTAAAAAGCATAATAAATGCTTATTACAGTAGAACGAGAATTCCCGAACCACGCCCAGCATAACGTCTGACCACACGAAGGAGGCTTCAAACACTGTAGCAGAGCCTTGATGGGCCCTTGAGGACAGAGTCTGATCGAGCAGTCTCGATTCATCAGTCTACAGACATAAACTGGTTCTGCGTACTCTCCATAATCACCACATCTTTGCATTGCCGAGATCTTAGCCTGATGGGTAACGAGGCTGCTTAAATGTCACAGTTGCTTCTTTTGTTTCAGATCAGTTCAGTGAAATGACTCTTCCCCCAGCTTTACTGAAGTATAACTAAGAAATAAAATTGTAATCCAATGACTTTTCTAAAATTCTTGTTATAAATATCTTGGCCTTATTTTGGTTCAACTTCTGCCCCCTTCTTTCCCAAACCTATACACTATGTTGTCCCCCTTCATTCCAGGCTATGTGGAACCACGGAACTTCTGTTTTGGAGTATCACCTTCTCATCCTCTTTGCCTTTCTCCTGCCTCTTGTGAGGGATGTACCATCTAGGGGTGACCAGTGTTTTATGTAATTGCCTATCGAGTAAATTTGCTGTCCTCTTTTTTCTTTTTTTTCTTAATCATTTTTATTTTTTTGTTTTATATTACGTATTATTTGTACATTTGTCTATTATCTCTTTCAATGAATGGACAGGAGACCCTATATCTGTATGGTTTACTGTTCTGTCCCTTTGCCTATAACAGTTCTTGACAAGTAGTGGGTACTTAGTAAATATTTTGTTGACTGAATGAAGGCCTGCTCATCGAGCTCAGTCTTGGATTCTATACGTAGAGGTGGCTGAGGGATCCAGCCCCTCAAAGGTTTCTTGTCACAAGTGATTGATCTTCTTGAAAGATGCAGTTAGAGGTCACCAGATGAAGGTATCATGTAAATATTTCTGTGTTCCATGGGCCTTTCCCCCCATGCTCTGAAAATTTCTGGCAAACTTACAGAGTGTCGTGAATTCTGGCCCGCGGAATTTGTATGCCGTACCAGGCGCATGAATAAATTCACACGTAATACACTGGACTAGAAAATCCGGGACCACGCGACCCCTCCCTCATCATATGGGAGAGGCCCTAGGCATCGTGTCGACCGGCTTTTTATCGCTGTTCTAGGGGACGTTACCTCAGAATGGTCTTCATTAACCATGTGTAGATCGTAGATTCGCTTTAGGTGGTAGACAGCCCGGAAGGTACATCAAAAGGATTATGCATAGACGAGAGGTATGGCTGAACTTTGAAAGGATTAGCATCGGTCTAAGGAAGCGAGATAAGCATTAGCATTTGTTCTTTTGATCCAGGGGGAGAGAGATTTTAGCAAAAACAAGCTTTGAATCTAAGAAATAGACTATCCTGATCCCCCATAGGAAATTCTGCTGTCACACACGTGGGGCCTGCTTGCTGTCCCATGTTCCACTGGAGCCTTTCTCTCTTAGACATGAAACATTAGGCCTACATTTCCCAAGGTGAGAAGCATGAATTCCCTTTAGCAGAGTGGTCATTTCACCTATCCTCTGTATCCCTAAATGGGGACCTGTGGACAGAGGCTGGAGCCCTCGTCCTGCAGGGACTTAGGATGAAAGGGGTGCTCCATTCTCCTGCATTAAGGGCCTTCCCCTTTGCTGTGGCCCTTGCACAGGTCACCATGTCCTTGTGCTCAGCAGTCATCCTTCCAGGAAACATGATGCCAGTCCTTGTTTTCTATAGATACCTGCAAACTTCAGGAGCAAGGTGGCACACTCCCCCATAGAACAGTTACTACTTCCTGACCTCCGCTCTCCTTAAGAAGGTGATATCATTTTCACTGTGCCCAGCTTCTTTGGTGTGTGTGTACAGACTAGACAGAATAGGGCTTCCTGTGCTGATTTTTCTAGAATTCATCGTTGGACTATTTTCACTGTGATATAGCTGTGATCCACCCTCAGTAATGTGGGGAGAGCAGAAACAGATTATAATAAGCAACTCATAACTGTACAATCCATTGGAGAAGGAAGACAGATAAACAATATAATAGTAAAGATAACTTGTTCTGTTTTCAGCCTTGCCAGCCAGGTATTAGAGCTCATGTTCACGCCCCCAATTTTGCTTCTGAGGTACCCCTAAGAGTGCCAATGAGAAGCAGAGACCCAGGACATGGACGTTTCCCCAAACTCTGCTTTTTCAACCATTAATCCTAAAACACTGAACAAGCGTTACCTCCCTGTGGCAGTCTGAAACTCCCTTTTCGCCGCCTAGTACCTTTAGCAGCAGAACCAGAGCTTCTACAGAGGCCTGTCCCTTAGCACAAGTTGAGAGACAAGGTACATAGGGAGGGGGATTAAAAGGAAGAATCAAATACATTCTCGTGTCCTTGTGGTCAGCATTCCGAAGGTAAGGAATGGGAGAGAGAGGTCTGCACCTGCCGTAGAGTGCTGTGTGCTCAGTCCCGCCAGAGATGCTGAGAAGGAAGCACTGGCCCTTAGAGGTGAGCAAGTTCTATCTAGCTCAGCACAGGCATTCCCTGACTCCTGAGGGAATCTGAAATCCTCCAGAGATAAACTTGTTTTCCAGGATCAAGACAGTCTTTTCTGACTACTGGGAAGAAATCGTCATTTCTCCCTGTGTCCAGTAATTACTCACTCAATTGAATTCTCCAATTACCTTAATTCCTAAACTGAATCCCTTTATTTACTAAACCCAGATAGGGTTCCATGCTCAAAGGCACCAGACGAAAATTGGGCGAATCCTCCAAACTTGGCAGTGCTTTTTATAACCGATCACATGCCTGCACACACCAGCCACAATGTAAACTGCTACAGTCCACAGATTCAAAGACCAGCAAGGCCCGTGTTTAAAGTTACTGCCCAGGCCACTCCAAGGCACACTTTCTCACTATTCTAACTTTTATGTTAATTTATTGAGGTTTCCAGGCTAATGTACCATGCATCAGATTCCTTGTCCTTCCAGATTCTGATCCAGTTAAAATAAAAAGACATGAAACCTTTGGCCACTGACACAGCAATGATTGGTTAAGTCAAGAATCAGCAGTGGAAGCTACCACCAATGAGTCACCATTTGTTGCTCAGCAGAATCAAACCACTTAAATATAGACTACGTATTAACTACAGAAGGGAAAATGGCTCCTTCATGGTGGCAAAATGACACTAACCAAGTGATCAAAGTTAAGGTCATCTTGACTGAGACAAAATAACATCATGTGCCTCCTGATGTAATAGACTGAGAAAAACTGATCACCTATATTGTATCTTTGACAACGATACAAAACCTAAATCCAGTCCTGAGAAGACAATTGGATAGATACCCCATGTGAAGAGGATACCCATTTAAAAAAACAAAATTGTATTCTTCATTAATGTCAGTGTCACGAACTGGAGAAAGGCTGAGTAATTCTTCCAGATTGAAGGAGATTAAAGACACAAACGCAGTGTGGATCCTGGATTGAAACATGGACCAGGAATAACAATTGTTATAAAGAACATTCCTGGAGCAATTGGAAAAATTTGAACATGAACTGTCTTGAATTTGATATCTTTCTTCTTAGATGTATATACATAGGAGAATGTCTTTGTTCCTAGTATGTATATACTGAAGTATTTAGAAGTTATGGTTTATGATATCATCATCTTACTCTCAAATGGTTCTGAGCAGTAATAATTGTATTAATAAGCACATATTTTTAGAGAGAAAGTATATGTGAAAAAATCTAACAATTGCTGAATCTAGATAAAAAGTATATGTGTTTGTATTGCCTTATTCTTACACATTTTTATAGGTTATAATTTTTTTTTATTTTATTTTTATTGTTGTTCAGGTATAGTTGTCTCTATTTGCCCACCGCCACTTTCCTCTCCCCTACCCACCCCCATCTCCCACCCTCCATCTTTCCCCCCATTGCCCTTGTCCGTGGGTCTTTTATACATGTTCCTTGCTGACCCTTCCCCTCCTTTCCTCCGTCATCACCCTCCCCTCTCCCCTCTGGTTACTGTCAGTTTGTTCTTTATTTCAACGTAGGTTATAATTTTTAAACAAAACATTAGAAAATAAATTCAAAACATATCAAAACAATAAGAATAAATCTAAAAATAGATATGGGTCAGATTAAGGTAAAATCAGTTTGGAGAACAGTAAAAGTAGCAGGAAAAAGAAAAGCGTGCCTCCACTGCTTCCTGAAGTGATTTCCTGGAGACGAGCCCTGAAGAGCCCCAGGCATCCCCCAGCCGCCTCGCTGCTTTCTCCTCTCCTAAGAACAGCGTGCTTCTCCAAGGGGTTGAACCACAGAGTGGATTCTGTCGCTTTTTTCTACTTTTCATATTGTCACTTAAAACATATACATAATAGTTTTTATTCCTAGAGCTCCTGTTTGTCTCTGAAACATCTGTCTGTTCATTCTTGATATTATACTCATCCTTGTAATTGCATACTTTATTGTAATATGTAAAATATTTTTATACAGAGTTTTTCTGTGTTTGTATCTGCCAATTCTAATACTGTCGGTCTTTCAGAATTTCTGTATTTTGCATACGGTTTCTGTTAACAAGCATTTACTATGATTGCTTGTCTCTCATTTTTCGGCAATCTTGTTTCTGAAATCATGCTTATTTTTACCTTTGAGAGTCGTATTCTGAGGGACTTCTGAGCAAATCTTCAAAATTGTTCTCGGCCATAGGATTGATCTCCTTGTACAAGGACAATCTCAGATTCCTCAATTATTTTGGCTCAGCGCAGGTGTCTCGGACGCAGCTTCCCCCTCTTTGTTTTTAGGAAATCGATATCCCCTCATCTCCGATGCTATAAGAATCTGGCCGGGTTGAGGGAAATTCTCACTGCCTGCTGGCCCAGACAGAGTCTCTGCCAGTCTGGCTTAGAAACTCTCACTCATTCCACCCCGGTTTGGCTTCCAAGTATTCCCCACTTCAGTTCTGGCCATAAATATCTGGGCTCCGTACCCTAGAAAATCCAGGCTTGTTTTTACTACTGTCATTTTTAAGTGATTGCTGACTTGGGTGATATTCCCTAACAGTGGTATATTTCCTTGTGTATTGTTTAAACTTAGATGGTTAACTCATCTTTAGTTTTTTCTCCTCTTGTGAAGGTTCTACGTCCTGTAGGTTGTGAAAGTGCTCCCTTCAGAATGGTTTTGAATTTTATGTTTCAAAAGACTCCCAAGGTTTTAACTTCTTCTAATTTTCTAGTTTGTATGGTTGATAATAACTGGGGATGACTTTTTTCTACACACATTTCCAGGGGGATGATGAGTATTTTGTTGTTGTTTTCTGTTTCTAGATCTCCGGGTGGAGTTGTTCTAGTCCTTCTTCCCACAGGTGGGACTTAAAGGTTGCCAGCTTTAGGTAGGACCTTAGTTTCAGCATTCCTCCTTGCACAGGTTCAAGTCCGTATCTCTGTCTGTCGTTTCATGCCAGGGACTGTGCCCGTCTACACTGCTCCTGATTCTGTCTGTGTCTTGAGTTTCCTCTGAGTTCTGACGCCTGAGGATATCTCATTTTTTCTTAGAGTCAGGTTTAGCCACAAGTTCAATGTGTTGGCAACATAGGATGAGAAGAGTTTGTGGATTTCATCGTCTATTTTATTTCAATCCCCCATTTTTCTGGCTATTCTCATGATAATTCCTCTATAACACGATTCAACCACACCCCTGATCATAATTATGTTGACAGCTCAGTAGGGTTGAGCCTATTCTCAAGTCTGTGGGTGGACTTAAGTCAATGAGTGACTTCGTCCATAACCCTGGACAAGGTGATTGGTTTAGAAACGGTCACATCCACTCAGTAGATGTCAATGAGATGAGAGAGGACATTTTCTGAAATACTTGATAAAAGTTAAATTTTAAAAGATATGGGATGGTAGTATCATAGTGTTATTGACCACAATACATATGGCAATTTTTATTTTACAGTTTTCCATTAAATTCTGTTGATTATGCCCACAAATCACTCAAACTAATGCAATTGATTTATTACAAAAATGTAATGTTTATTTACTTTGGACCAAAGAAGCTTTTATATGGAAACCTAGAAATCCTTTTCAGAGAGGGTTTTTACCTGAAGATTTGTGTGTTCTTAATTATATAACACAGTTTAATTTTGTTCTTCATTATATAATACAGTTTAATTTTCCTCATACCATGCATCGCAACCTGAAACAGTTTATTTGATTACTTATTTTGTCTCCTCCACGAAAGTTCAGTCTCCAAGAAACAAGGACCCTCTCTCTCTTATTCACCACTGTATGCTCAGAGTCTAAAACGGTGTGTGACACTTACTAGAGGCCGTGCTGTGTGAATAAACCTTAGCCACAGCGCAGGCTTTTTCTGCTGAATTCCTTGTTCATGTCACAAAAGAAAATATCATCTCTGTTAATAACACTTTTGGGAGTATAAGGTTGCTTTTTTTCCAAGAAGTCACCAAAAAATGTCTCTTTGAGTTCACTGGCCTGTATCAGGTCATGTGACTACCTCTGAGGCAACTCCATTGGCCAGGACCATGGTTTTCACTCACTGACTTAAGCCAAGCCAGACCCATCCATATTGCTGAGGGTAGGAGAAAGCTACTCAAATCAGTTCGGTAAATATGGGAAAGAGGCAGATACCCCAAAGAATACCTGGTGGCATTACCATGAAAAAAGAGGTATTCTCACAAATATCTCCATAAGCTGTTTACTATACCACCCAATCTGCAAGACAGGATCTTACAAATGACGATTTTAGACCAAGAAGGCCAAGGGACTCATATAGGGCATTAACAAAAAACTGCCTTGACTGGTGTGGCTCAGTTGGGCAGCATCCCGCAAAATGAAAGTTCACAGATTCGACTCCCAGTCAGGACACACGCCTCAGTTGTGGGCCTAGTCCCTGGTTGTGGTGCACATGAGAGGCAACGAATGAATGTGTCTCTCTCACATCAGTGTGTCTCTCCCTCCCCTTCTCCCTCCATTCCTCCCTCTCAAAAAAAAAAACCAAATAAATAAAAATTAACATAGTAAAAGGGCTAAAATTGGAACAGAATCTCCAAATTTTCTTCCAACTGTTTAATTATTATTTAATTTCTTGATATACATTCATTAATTATTCATCCACCAGCAAATAGTTATTAATCATCTCCTGTACAGGTGGCAAACACAAGGCCCATGAGCCGAATCTGGCCCTCCACCTTGTTTTATCCAGCCCGGCACCTTGTTTCTACCTGGCGGCAGCGCTGAGCTCTCGCTTAACTGTTAAGGAGCAGTTACATTTATACAGTCCTAAAATTACATTCGGCCCTTTGAAGGCAACGGCGAGGCTGATGTGGCCCCTGGTGAAAGTGAGTTTGACACCCCTGATCTACTGTGTGCTAGACACACGCTACACCAGGTATTGAGGCTGGGTCCGTAAACTGTACAAGAAAGGCCCCTGTCCTAACGGAGTTTATAGTCTATGTTGAAAGACAAATGATAAACCAGTGAGTAAGAGCCTATATAATGTAATGTCAAATGGCAATAAATGCTATGAAAAAATAGGCAGAGTAAGTAGGTGATGACAAGGAGGGATTCCTTGTGAATGGTGATCAGTGAAGGCCCCACTACGAAGGTACAGTTGAGCAGAGACCTATTTAAAACAAGAAAGTGAGACATGAGAATCTCTGTTGGAAGGGAATGGTAGGCAGAAAGAACAGCAAATAGCAAAGGACTTGAGATAGAAGCAGCTTGGCTCATTTGTGGAAGAACAAGGAGATAGTGTGAAATGATAAAACAAACACAGGTTGTATAACCTCGGCCAATGAATCAACCTCTGCTATCTGCAGCGTCCTCTTTCATAAACAAGAGATAGGCTGCTTTGTACTATGGATAAAAGGGGACTATACATAGAAAGCCTCTGACACACAGTAGGTGCTCAGCCAAAGAAATTTTTCTTTTATGCCCTTTACCTTTCACGTGGGTCCAGTCTTCCCCCAAGTCATCTTAGGACACTAACTAACCATGTGCTCAATTTGCCTTTATAAACCCTTTGGGTTTGAAGGCAGCTGCTGCTTTGAAGTGCTCCCCATCCAAACCATGTGGTTTCGTGACCCTTTTGTTCCTGATCCTGTTACACTAACCACAATCCACAAAGAAGACTGCAACACTCTACCTTCTTCACTGTTTTTTTTTTTTTTTAACTAAGTGGGTTGTGTGGGTGTCTGATCATATGAGTCAAAGGTTCCGACCAGAATATAAATAAAATCCAGCTCTTGGACAGTAGAAGCTAGTGTCAATTGGTATAAGCCAGACCATGCATTGTACCATAAACCCTTGTAAACTATTGAAATCCATTCTCCGTTAACGTTTCCAAATACATCAGAATAATATTTTTATTTGGCTTCTATGGTGCTTTTTTCTAAATACATAGCCAGGTCTCACTTTATGTGTACTTTTTATACATACCTCCTGTCCAGAAAGTATCCAGCAATGCAGTATGAAAAATAGAGAATTTTATTGAAGAAGATACATGATACAAGAAACACTGTACGCAGGACAACGACGCCTCAGTCCCCTTCGAAGCAGGCACCTTGGGACCTCACACAGTTCTCCCAACATCTTTCACTGTTCAAAACACTCTGCAAAATCCTTTGCTGGAATCGCTATCAGCTGCCCCGTCATATTTTCCTGAATCTCATCAATAGTCTGAAATTTCCCTTTAAAGGTGATTTTAGATTTGGGAAAAGCCAGAATAGTCACAGGGTGCCAAATCTGGGCTGAAGAGGAGCTGAGTCACTTGAGTGATTTGATGTCTCGCCAGAAAACTCTGCATGAGACATGATGCATGAGCAAGCATGTTGTCATGATGAAGCTGCCAATCACCAGCTGCCCACAGCTGCGGCTGTTTTCATTGTATTGTATCTCTCAACCAATAAAGAACATTGAGGTAGTAGTACCCCTTATTAATTGTTTGGCCTGGAGGGGTATACTCCTGATGGACAACACCTTCCCAATCAAAAAACACAGTTAACATGGTCTTGATCTTGCAGCAACTTCGGGCATGGAGAACCAGCCGACTTCCATTGGGATGACTGGGCCTTCTTTTGCAGATCACAGCCGTAGACCCACCATTCATCTCCAGTTATGACCTTCTTGAGGAAATCTGGTTCATTGGTAACAGTTTTAACCAAGTCATCAGCAACTGCAGCACGATGTTCCTTCTGCTTTGGAGCAGAAGCCGTGGAATGAATTTTGCCACGACACATTTCATGCCAAAATCCTGTGTCAAAATCTTGGACACAGTACTTTTTGGAATCCCTAAATCAACTCTAGTTCTCGGACTGTCAGTCACCTATCTTTGTTGATTGCAGCCCATACATGTTCTAGATTCTCAGGCGTTCTGCTTTTTGCAGGCCTTCCAGAATGTGGATCACTTCCAACAGATTCTCGACCATCTTTGAAGCATTTGTGCCACACTTTTATTTGTGCTGCACTCATTGCATCATCCCTAAAAGCCTTCTGAATCATCTGAATGGATTCTGCAGAGGAATGTTCAAGCTTAACAAAAATTTGATGCAGATTCATTACTCTATTTCCTCAGTCATTTTGAATGTGATGGCCACACAGTACACACGCTCACTCAAAGGCGTCTAGTGTCCCCCTGACTAGTACAGTGAAGTCCTCCCTTTAAAGGTGATTTTAAGGTCGTTGTTCACACAAGCACATTCCAGTTCACTCTCCTTGGCTGCCAGGTTACATCGATGTCACATAAACCATTCTCGTTATAGTAACAATGGCTGGATTTTTTCTGGACATATCTGTGTGTGAATACATGTGAAGTGTGGGTGTGTGTAAATAAACTAGTGTAAGACTATTTATCTATGCTTTTCATAGATCCCCTTATGGTACTGGTTTTCAACCTCAGCTCCACAAAACCCTTTATATCAGGATATCCAACCCACAGTGGCCCAGAATGGCTACAAATGCAGCCCAACACAAAATCGTAAATTTACTTAAAGCATCACTTAGTTTTATTACTAAGTTTTATACTAAGTTTTATTAGTTAGAAATGTGCATTTTCTATATTAATGATCACAGACTTGGGACCTACTCAACAATTTTAAAAAGATTATCGAAAGGGCCACTGCATAATTAGGGTTATTATAGGAGGAACTTTTTGCTTATCTGTGATGGCAGGAATCACGAAAATTATACACGGACCTTTTTTTTGCTCATTGGTTTTTGTTAGTGTTTGCGTATTGAATGTGTAGCCCAAGACAACTCTTCTCCTTCCAGTGCGGCCCAGAGATGCCAAGGGGTTGGACACCCTGCTCTAGATCAAGGGCGACGTCGGCAGCAGAGATGTGCTGAGATGTGAGCCGTGCGTCATTATTATTTCAATTAGAATGTGGCCTTTAAATATTTTACATAGTTGGTATGATTTTATTTGAATTAAGAGTCCTCCTAATAAGAAAAATGAAAATGTCTTAGAATTCCAGAACAAAGCCAAAATGAGATACGCTTGAGAATATAATTAAGCAAATTATGCCATATTATCAGGTGGTGAAGAAAAGAGACTAAGATTTGCCTGAGTCAGTGACAAATAAGTGTCACTTCTGTTGTCTAATTTGCTGTATCAGGTACACTTTACATATACATAAATAAACTGTTCAAGGGAAAGACAGGAAAAAAATAGAATATTGTGCAATTGCTATGAGTTAGTAAGTTATAACATTAACGGAATAAATCATTTTGAACTTCCCAATTAGCACCAGTTCTGGTTTGCTAGTTACACTGCCAGGGAAATGGCTTTGCATTCCAGGGAATTTGTCATCCCCGAGTTAGAGGGTATTTCACAGTTTTACAGTCAAGGATACAAAAGATGTATATGAACAAGGTCTTATGAGCAATATAATTTTTGTTAAAATTCTAATGAGAATACATTTCCATAACAAACCTTATCTAAAATTCTTTAAAAAAAAAAAACATTGGAATTATTGAGGGGGGCAGTTTCCCGTGAAATTGAAGAAGGTAATTTTGTGAGAAACAGGCAGTGGCTTTTCTGATCAATGGTGTTCCAGCTGACTGCCGGCCTTCCGTCCTGCTGGCCTCTCCAGGGCATCCTCATTGAAAACGAAGCCCTGGTCCGTTCCCCCGGGTGCCTTCCAGCTCAGACATTCTAGGGTCCTATGAAATGTTGCCTTGTGGAGTTTTCCACATCTCCTGGGGTGTTTGTTCTGGAACACATCAAGGGAGTGGAGAATCTCCAGTTCTTTTTACTGATTTGTTTTTGCATTGCCTTCCACCTAGATTCTGAAGGGGTGGCGGGAATCTCTGAACCAGTTTTTTTTTTCTTAAAAAATAAAAAAAATAAATCCTAGCCTTAAAAATAGCCTTTCAGAAAGAATAAATTCTTATTAGGAGTTTCCTGTTTTCATTCATTCACTGTTTTCTAACTTAGGTGCCAATTTTTCAAAGGCAGGGAAGAAATGAGCTGTATGCGATGTTTGGGTCTCTCACGTGAACCACCATGCTGGAACTGATCATGAAAAATCTGCTTTTGCTCAGTTTCTGACAATATAACCCACTGGTGAGTTTGAATCGGCCAGCTTCATTATCTGCTCTGCTTATATTTTTTCTAAAACATTTTAAATTTAGAGTATATCTAGGGTCCCCCAGAGACTCTCTGCAGTCTAAAGCCTGGACAGCTGTCTTTATTCCTGCTCTCAATAGCCCCTCCCTGGCGCCATCTGCTAACATCCTAGTTGCTCTATCATATTGACCAAAGACTCTGTTCCCATGTCAACGTCGTCCTCTCCATCCCAAGTTCTCTGCCACCTTGAATGATGTGAAATGCCCTTGTATCACACATCCAGCTTCCTGACCCTTTGGTTTCTTGATTTACTCATTCTTGTGGACTTTTGTCTCTACTCCGTTTCTGTTTCCCATTCTCATGACTAGAATTTTGTCCTTGTCATCAACCTGAAGGGGCCCCTCTCTGACATTACCAACTCCAATAATTTAGACCACAGTGTCTTTTCTTCTATTCTTCCTACTACTTATTGCCGCTGTGCCTGCACTCTGACAGTACCTGTGTGTTTTTCGCTCATCTACTTTATCTATATTTATCCAGACTTTCTCTTTACTCTTTTATCTCTATGTTGTTATTGTCCATTTCATAAACCATCCTGTCTAATAAATCCTTACAGTACCCTTAGTCATCTTGCTGCTTTTTGATTTGATCACTGCCTGCATTAATTGGGCTAGCTCCTTTTTCTTTTTGAATGTCATAAGCAACTTGCCCTTGTCTAATTTATTCTATACACTGAAGCTAGAATGATATTGTTAAAAAAAACAATTCTGATCAAGTTACTCTTCTAATTACGACCTTCAATAACTAACCGTTGCTCCTGAAATCGAGTCCAGACTAACAAAATGGCCTGAGCCTGCCCCTTCCACTGCCTCAGATCTAATCCCACTGGAGTTCCTCTAATAAGCCTTGGTCTCCCTGGCTTCTGAAACTTTTTGAGTGAACTTTGCTTAAACAACTAGTCTTGTATTCTTGTTTCTCCTGATCCTCTAATCTGAGTAGTTGATGGTATTAATTTAGGTAACATTTAGACCTAAATATGAGAAGGGATCTTTCCTCTACTCCCACAGTACTTTGTGCTTCCCTTTCTGTCCTCTTTATCACGACCTTGTGATGGAATTGCCTATTCATTTAGTAGTGCCACCCAATCCCTACCCAGTAGGACTATAATCCCCGAGAAGACAGAAGTTTTTTTATGTGGTTAACATACACAATCCCAAAAATTAGTGTAACAATAGAACATTGTGGATGCTGATAAATATCTGTTGTATTAATGAATATGCAGTGGGTGTAGTCTATCCATTAATTGAGTCAGTCACTAAAAAACATGTAATGCCATTCATAATTATAAGTGCTAGAAATACAAAATATAATCTTCTGGGACACGTTGGGATGTATTTCTACGATAAAGACAATGTAATAATATCAAACCTCTATCAAATACTACGTCAGTCACTGTTCGAAGTGCGTTCCATGCCCTGTTAAATCTTTGTAACAGCATTATGAGCTAGGTAACTTTATCTGTATATTACAAATATATAAACTGAGGCAAAGGGAGGTCAAATAACTTCTCCAAGTTTAGGAAGCAAGTGGCAGGACCTAGTCAGATTCGAGAATCAGTGAAGTGCCAGTTCTTTATTGCAATTGTTTTGGGGGAGTTGTAGTTGTTCCCGTGCCTGTATTTACTGTGAGACGTGAACCATTAGTTTGAAAAGCAAAGAGACCTTATGAGGCTCAGTTACACAAGGGAGGTAAGTGTATTGTTGCCCTTAAGGCTTTCACAACCTGCGTGGGTGTGGTGAAGGTAGATAGATCAGTACACAAATAATCATGATTGATGTAATTGGACTGTGAACAGAACTTTCTAAAAGTTCAAAGGCAGTTGTGATTTGCTTTGCCCTCAGAAGGTAAGGAGTCAAACAAGTTGAGTTTTGAAGGATAGAATAAACAAAGGCGCAGAGGCGAGAGTGTGAATGACTTGAAGGAATAGTCACAATCCAGGCTAGTCAGGGCACGGGCTGCTTGGGGTATTTTTAAAAGCCATGAGGCAGCAAAGTAAGGTAAAGTTTTATGCACCTTGTTAAAAATTTCAATATTAGTCTATGGTAGTACGTAGCAGTGAGGAGTCCAGCCAAACTTTGACTCTACCTCTTCCGAGCTTTGAGACCAGGTAAGTGACTTAAGCTCTCTACCTCAGTTTTCCCCATCATGAGAAAAGACTAGTAATAGCATCTGCATTACCATGTTGTTGTTGTAATATTGAAATTAGTATATGTATCCCATACACACATATCCTATATATGTGTGGTGTGTATGTGTGTACAGAGTCCGGTGTATAGTAAGCACTACGTATATGCTGCCTATTATTATGATGTAACTTTCAAACATTTGTTAAAATACAACATGTTAAAATATGTTAAAATGAAACTGTTAATATTTGTGAGAAGGACATCTTATGTGGAATCGATATGTACAAGAACATAAGCAAAAGCGTCTTTGTTAAAGGAGTGCCATCCCCTTGAGCTGTCTGTCACTTTGTTGCGTTGCCCCAGTGGTACTTCCTGGGGAGCCTACGACCGCAGAAGAAGAGTTTAAAACCCTCCATGGTGGACACCGGAAGGAAGCCCATAACTCTGTAGGGAATGGAGGGCTATCTCGAGCCTACATCTCACTCCTGAAATCCACACTAAACCTCTCTACAGCAATATCTAATAGGCATCTCTAACGAATCAAAATAAAACTCTTGATTTCCTTTCCTTTGCCCCCGCAATCAACAAGTCCATTTCTCCCTACCTTCCCCATGAGTAAATGTCCCCACCATTCCATTGGTTGTGAAGCCAAACCCTTGATTCCTTCCTGTCTCTCACCTCATATTTATTCTGACCTGTTTAAAATCCTTTCAACCTTATCCCATAGCATGTAGCGTAAAATCCAAACCGATTGTTATGAGCATCATTCAGCTGTGCATGATTGGATCAGACCCCTGCCTTCTTCTCCAACATGTTTTTGTGACTCTTACTGGTTGCTTTTCTTGCTGGAACATGCTGACTTGCTTCCCCGCTCTGGGCTTTTGCACTTGATATTCCTTCCGATCTATTTCAGTCACTGTAGTAGGATGTTCTGTTATTTGCAATGGATGCTTTCCTGACATCTGGAGCTCCATCACTGACCTGATAGTATAAAAACTATTCTGTCTTTTATACTCATGACTGTTCTTTCAGCTATTTCTTATGTCTTATAAATCCTCCAATTTCTTTGACTGTGCAACTTTAAGAGGGTTTTGTTTGTTTGTTTGTTTGTTTGGGGGGGGTTGGTCCAAAAGAAAGCCAAAGGTCACACTAAGGAGGGTGAGTGTGTGTGTGTGTGTGTGTGTGTGATATTCACTGGGGAACCCAGACCTGATCCTGGAGACTACAAGGTTTTAAAGCAAAAGAGAATTTGCATCTTTTACAGATTTCTCCATCAGTCACATGGAGGTTAGTTTCATCTCCATTTCACAGATGAGAAGTTTCAAGCATTTGGAAGTTCAACAAATCCCCTGACCATAAGAAGAAACCAGACTTGAATCCTGATTTTCTAACTTCAACCTCACAATTATTCCTTTATAGTCTGAATGAAATGGCTTTCCTTTAGCTACATGTCTGTTTATTCTTTCCTTAAAATTATTTATTAAAATGTTTACAAAGTGTTTTTCTAGGTCCTAGCAATTGAGAAATGAAGATTCAGCCCCTGCCCTTTAGAGTTCAGTCCTCTTTGTGCTTTAGCTCCCATTTGATTTTCTATATCCTTCTATTTCCCTCCCCACTGAGGTGCCTGAATCCTTTCCCCACTCCTCCTGGGGTGAAGGGACACAGTATCCTTCTGCAGCATTTGTCTGGGAAGTGCCCCTGTCTCGGTTCGAGAGGAGCCTGACCACTCTTGTGGCAGCTAAACTGGGTTGAAAGACAAATAGGAATTTGACCAACAGCTACACTTGACGTTCGTTGTTCCTACATCATGAACAAGTGTTCTGAGGATTCTGGTTACACAAACCACCACGGAGTTTCCGAGAGAACAGAAACTGAACCTGTGAGGCGATGAACCTCGCCCAAAGGAGCGTTTGTCCAGAACGCTCAGTGGCTTCTTTAATGTTAAAAGAGAGGAAAAGAAAACATTTACGCGTTCTCAGAAGTTGAAGCTTTTTCACTGTTTCATCTCTGAAAATATTGCATTAACCCCTAGTTGTAATAATGTTTTTTGATTTGAGGACTATTTTCGTTATAGAAAAGATGATCTTATACAATGAACAGTGTGGGGGCTACATAGCAGATGCCTAATATCGACAAACTGAATGATGGAAAGTAATAATTAATGGTGCTAAACATTTAAGTAGATCTTTCAGCTTTCTCAAACCACAATCTTTTTCAACCTTGTAAGAATCCTGTGGTTAGGTGGTGAGCAGGTAGCCATAAGACAACTGAAGAAAATTAAAATACAGAAGTCTAAATAATTTGTTTAAAGTATTGATGGCTATCCTGGCATTAAAAGCCAGCTCTCTGAATTTGCAGATTATATTTTTTCTATTAAGTTATACTCATGTGGTAGAGTCAACAAAAGCACAAGTTTGGAACTCAGACAGCTCTAGATACACAGCTTTTTGTATATTACTTATTTGCACATTTAATAACAGATGTCATAATAAAAATAATGCATACATTATTAGAGAATAAGGCTTCTCTATATATTCTCTTATTAGAGAATAAGGCTTCTCTGTACAGTATACCTAGGTTCACTCTTGTTACCTTTTAATTTACATGAAATTTTGGTTTTGCTTGATATGGAGTCAGGAATCTTGGGTCACAGATTTAAAAGTGATTCAGCATTTTAGATATGAACTTGAGCCCTTGTGCAGAATGAGTAGATCACCATGTGTCTTTCAGCTGCACTGCAGGGGAACAGAGCACGGGCTCTGAAGTCAGAGTCTAAATTCATGTCTTGACTCATCTTTCCACTGTGTGAACTTGGGTTAGTTACTTACTACTTTCCTACCTCAGTTTCCATATGTATAAAAGTTATAGGTCTCTACATATGAAACTATAAAGATTGAGAGAATACAAACACCTAGAAAATGTCTTTCATATACTTGGTTCTCAATAAATGTCAGCAATTATCATAATGTCGCAATTATATTAATTAAAGTGGCACTTTCCCCTATGTGTGGCAACTTACCTACTTCTATAATTGGCAATTTCCTTTTCATTTTAATTATTTTTATTTTGCTTAATTATTTTCCAAGTGAGGCCACACCATGGCAGCCAGTCCTCAGATATTCCTTCTTCTAGTGACCTGTCAACTGTCCCCTGCCTTCCAGAGAGTTGACCATGGTAAAAACAGTCAAATTCATTTTAACAGGTAATTGATCCTTTTTAAAAATTCAATTTCCTCAGATATTTATGCTTTACTCTGTTATGAGAATAGATTATGCCAATGCTATACTTGGAAAATATTTATGTGTGTTGAATTTTTCTTATTTAAATTCACTCAATAAACACTCATTAAGCACTGTGGTTTCTGCCCTCAGGAAATTTACAGTACAATAGGGATAAAAGCATATCAATAAATAAGTCTAACATATATTTCCCCTCTTGGAGCTGATTTTGAGATAAAGCCTTGCATGCAGGTGGTTTATTTGAGAATATGAACTAAGAAGCAGGTGTGAGGGACTGGGGGAATGAAAAAGGAAAGAAAAAAACAACCAAAGCATGAGTCATAAAGTCATTCACTGCTTTGGGTAACTGTTGCTTGATTTTATGGGAGTGTCCAAGAAATAGTGGGAAATGTGTTTCAGAGCTATGTGCCCAGGAGAAAAAAGAGGGATGCATTCATCCTTGAGCTCCTATGTACTTCATCAGTCAGTTACATCCCTCCAAACCTTGACTCTCCTGGACTTTCTAATTGCATGCCCTGCGTGTCGAATTAATATCCACAGATGTCTCATATTCTGGCATCAGAGAAACCAGGGAGAAGACATCAAAAAGTACATATGAAGCCCACATGAAGCTTGTCAAAATTGAAGCAGATCTGGTTACCACTACAATAGTTAGTATAAAATGTGAGGCTTAGAATAGGACGCACAAGAGTTATCCGATACAGTCCACCTCCTGCATCCTGCCCATGTGCTCAAGCTCCCCATTCAATCTAATATGTCACAAGACCTGCTTCAAGGGGGTGGCTAGCTACAATACCTACAAAGACTTAATACTGGGGGATTAGATAATGAGTATAAAATATTCATATCAAATATTTGATATTCATTATCTCCTTCCTCCACTCTCCATTTTTTGTCACACGCCAATTTATCTAGATCTCCTGGAGAAGTGATGTAGAGCACCATCCCTGAGACACCAAAGCCCTTCGTTGTCTTTCTCTTGTCAGGAAGTTAATGCTGTTGATTGCCCTTTCATTATTAATATGGGGCATGGAAACAGCAAAAGAT
Organism: Micronycteris hirsuta; assembly: GCA_004026765.1. Lineage (NCBI taxonomy): Eukaryota > Metazoa > Chordata > Mammalia > Chiroptera > Phyllostomidae > Micronycteris > Micronycteris hirsuta. The sequence continues at coordinate 54,759 of PVJI01006345.1, forward strand.
ACAGCTGGTGGGTTCCCTGAGTTCCTGACTTCTTCCTCTCTACCTGTATTGTATAGAAATAACCCTCGCTGTCTATGCAAACCAGGCAAATCACTCTCATCTTTTCAGTCACTTAATTCTTTGCTTGCTGGTCTGATGGTATTTGGAACCAATAGAATTCTTACTCTATTCTCTGGCAAAAGCCTTTCTGCCTAAGGAGCTAGGGCCTCTGATAAAGTAGAAGTTCATGTTGTGAAGAGAGCACAAATTCCATAAGTGGTATCCAAAGGTGACGATGAAAGAGGACACTCCTACTCCCATCCTAGCTTGTATGACCCACCGAGTCTCCCTGTTGAGGTAGCCTCACACACTTACTGTTGATTCAATACACATCCTGTATGCTGGAGGACAGCACCGCAAATTAACACCCCAAAACTTAGCCAGTGTTAACCTCAAGCCTTACCTTAACCTCAACTACCTTAGTTGAGCTTTGAACTAACATCCCACAACTCTAAAACGTCATTTGCTTCAGGATGGTGAGATGTGGGGTAAGACAAGTAAAGTCCACCGCCGTGCACACAGTGTTGTACCTCGTTTATCACAAGACAGGTCACTGGTCTGAAACAACACGTTTGGTATATATTGCTGGTAGATAACTTATTCTATAAGCTTTCAAATGGTGATGCTGGCCAAGACACTATATATAGAGAGAAAGCAAACTCAGATCTAGCATAGATAATTTTGTTAAGGATAAATCACTGCCCTTTTTAGGATAGACGGGATCCAATGTAGTTAAATTGCTTTCAAGTAGAAAGTTGGTTGTACCATAAAAAGAGCCCAATGTTGGCCTCTTTGCCTACAGATTGGACACCCAGCCATGGCAATAGCCAAATCAGTCTTGATTAAAGGGATCCTGTGCTTTAGACTCATGCAGAACCTCCATCGCTGCCCCACATCTACCTTCATGGGTCCTTTGCCCAAACAGTGGTTGCCTAAAGCTAGAGACTGACTGACATCTACTATATTAGTCTGCCTATTGACTGACTTCTCTGTAGTAGATATACTATGTGGGCATTATGTTAATACAAAGTCCTCATATTTTGTGTCCATCCCCCCCAAAAAAAAATCTATTTTCATGCCACTTACCCAGATCTTCTTTTCCTGGATCTTGCTCCTTCCTAGCTACTTGCCACTAGCCAGAATTCTGTGTATTCTTACCATGAGCTATTTTTCTAACCACAAGACGGCTGCCAAGTGCACCACTTAAAAGATTTTCCAACTTGGGGGGTGCCCCCACCACTGTCTTTCGGGACATTCCTGAGTGGGGCTATAGTTCTGTAGCACTTATTTTACCACTAGAACATTTTCATAAACTTATCTGTGAATTAGTCCCAAGTTTCTTCCTCTTCCTTCCAATGGCCTTAGGAAATCTTCCATGAGGCGTGCTGTGAGTTGAGGAAGAAGCATTTTTTAAAGAAATGTAGGCATCATAGGAGCCTGGGATACCAATTAAAAGAATTTACTTGTGCTTTCTGGACTTTCCAGAACCAATGTAAGATATGCACAGCGCATTGCCTCTGTGCCCATCCAAGTAGCATCTTGCTGCTACATGGGTCTCACACTATCTAGCTGGGCGGCTTGGATTTATAATAACTTACTTGATGCCCCAAGACCTGACACTTAGTCTTTTCCAGGGTCAGGTATGACACCAGGACCAGCTTCTCATGTGATGCAGAATTCTCTGCCAGAAATGCATAGCTTTCTTTCAGGTCCCTACAGGTACAGGCTGTGAGTCTCTTACGGGAGCTTTCCAGAGACCACACATTTTAATCTGCCATGGATATTGTAGTACTTACTAATTGCCACACATTTAAAATCAAGTGTCTCTGCCTCCATGTAAGTACACTAGCTGAGCCATAGTGCTGGAGGGGAGAGTAATCTTGATAATGACTTCTCCCTCACCCATCCTTATTTAGATGGGAAGGGATTTGAAAGGAAAAGACATGGGACTCTTTCATTCACAAGTGTCAGTCATTTGTCACAAAGTGGCCAAGTTTATTCCTCCTGTGAGGTTCTTATCTCTGTCTAAATGGCTGCTAATTGTATTCTTGTATTAACCCAAACATATTTTCTATTCATCCCATTCAGCTGTTCGCAAACAACTCAGAGACTCATGGTCGCAGGATATAATTTATCTCAGTTAGTTCATGCTGTAGCTGTGCTCAGGATTAGTACCATGCCTCAGGCAACTCTAGACAAGCAGGTAACCAATAAGTGTGCCATCCAGTCCTGTTGAGATGCACCCATGCTCACCCATGCTATACACTAGAGGCTGGCAAACTTTTTCCCTAAGGGGCCACATAGCAAATATTTTAGGCTGTTATAACAATTTGGTCTCTGTTACAACTACTAAACTTTGCTCTCCTAAGATAAAAGCAGCCACAGACCAAGCATAAATTAAAGTGCATGGCTTTGTTTAAAAAAAAAAAAAGCTTAATGTACCAAATTAGGCAATGGATCAGGCAGCCAACAGCTTCACTGCGAGCTGACCCCTGCTATACACCAGCGCTTCATATATCGGCAGCTCTTCTGAATCAGACACAGGTGGACATTTTGGTCACGGTGATGCTGCAACTTGCCAGGAGTTATGGCTGTCTTGGAGGTTATCACCTCTCCACTTATCGCCATTGATGCCATCTTACTGCTCCCAAAGGGTGAGTGACTCAGTTCCATCGTCCAGTTCTAAGAACCGTCTCTGAAGGACCATTTTTCTGTCAACAGAATTGATTCAGGTTCCCTGAAAGCAGAGGTTGAGACAAGAACCTGGATTTTTCATTTGGGATATGATTCCAGAGTACAGGGGTGAAGTAATGTACACAGTCAGACAAGGAAGGAAGAGGAGAACTTTTGAGAAAACATTGAAGAAAGTCTCTACCATTGGTAATGAACAGACCTAGAGAAGCATGCAAAACATGTCCTAGAATTGTCACTTCATAGGACAAAGAATGGGAGGCTATGATCCTTAAACACCAGCTCTCATTCCGTATTTGTTGACAAAAATGAACTACCCTGAATTTCTGGACTGAGCTCGTGCTTGGGCCAAGCAACGTCTTCTGGGCTCCTGCAGAGGTGGGAAAAGACATGAAGCAGAAGTTAGAAAGACACCTGGTGCACCGTGGGAGTGGGACACTGCCCGAGCAAGGCAACTCCAAGGTCGTGTTGAAGTCCCATCATAAGTATGGCTGAAATCAGCGGTGGGCTAGGAAAGTGAGCTGGTGTCAGAGGTATCATTAAAAGGTGAGACGGCATAGAGAGAAAGATGTATTTGTAGCGCTCGGTAACAACCACCTAAATGAATATAAGTACCAAGTGGAGGTAGGAGATGGCCTCACAGACCAATAGGGTGGAATAGCTGGGGGACCAAACCTAAGACCAATCGCCTAAACTGCTTTCATTCTTATGTCAAATGCATCCAGTTTATGATCCAGGGTATTGAGCCACCATAAGACAAAGTCGATTCCAGGAAGTTCCCACTTCTGAGTTCAAAATGAGGAGTGCCGACCATTCGCCCCACTGCCTGCACAAAGCCGTGGACACTCAGGCCTGGCCTGCTGCCTCTCCTTTGCCAGTCCAGGTGAGCCAGGCCTGAAAGGAAGCATCCAGCGGCCTTTCTCGTGTTCTGCTCTGCAGAACCAATAGGCAGCTGCTTACAAAGCCAGGGTCTCCTTGCCTCTATTTTATTTTCAATTCTACTCCCAAAGAGCCTCAGGATAATGATGAGAGGAGGTAGAGAGAAAGTTAACAAACCTCTGTTCGTACTTTGATATTCAAACCCAAAGAAAGGCCAAAAATAAAACAAAAAAAAAACACATTAAGAATAAGATGCTTAATGTAATACTATGTTTAAAACAGAAAAAAAATGCCCCGGCCACTGTGGCTTACTTGGTAGAGCATTGTCCTACAAAGCAAAAGGTCGCTGGTTTGATTCCCGGTCAGGGCCTACACCTGTGTTGTGGGTTCAGTCGCCTGTCGGGGTGTGTGTGAGAGGCAACTGATCAACGTTCCTCCTTCACATGATGTTTCTCTCCTTCTCTCTCTCCCTCCCACCCCGTCTCTAAAAATCAATAAGCATGTTCTCAGGTGAGAATAAAAAATAATAGACAGAAAAAAACTCTAACAATAAATCTAAAGGCAAAAATTTGCTGCATAAATTATACAGTTATATTTTAAAATATTACTTACTATCCTCTCACATTTTAAAAATAATTAAGAACATGAAAAATAATCACAATATAAGTGCAAGTGTGAAAAGGCAGAATATAAAATGTCCTCTATGATTATTGAGTCTGTATTTTAGACGAGGAAGGTGATGCATTTTCTTGTCACTGTGGGGTTGGCCTTAGCGAGGGCCTTCCGAGAACAGCACAGTGAAGTGGAGGGAGATTGTCCACAGGAATGGTCCTTTGTGGAAGGGGAAGCCAAGGGTCCTCGTCGGTGGATTTCCAGACTTACATGCCTAGGAGACTGAAGAACGGAAACATTTTGTCCCCTCCACGGACCACAGACCAGAGGTAAAGGATGCACAAAGCTCCAGCTGACTCAACCGAGCACTTCCAAAGTGTCCACTGAGCTTATCAGAAGTTTCGTGGTACAGAATGGATGGTGGTCTAGGAGCATAATGACTAGTTGTTCTAAATAATGTGGAGAAAACTGGGGCATCCTCATAAATATAGAAACAGAAATAATAAAAATCTTTCATAGTGTAGGAATGCAACTAGTAGTGAGTAATGTCTTGTGGTTCTTTCTAGGATAATAAAAAGTAATGTTTATGGAGTTTGGCCTGAATATTATTTCAGCTATTTCAGAAACACAGTCTTGGACAATCTGTTGACACCCTGGCAAAAGAAAGACCATTCTCAAATAGTAAATCAGTCTTCAGAAGGTAAGGAATCCTGATTTCTTGAAATAAGACAGCATGACAGATCTGAGGGAAGCCAACCCTGAATGAGGAGAAGAAAGGCAAGGCAATATTTGTAGGCTAGGATTTTGAGAAGAGATTACATGGAAATTTTGTAATTGGAAGATCCTCATTTCTGGGGTGGAGGTGAACAGCATTCAGCTTCATTTTGAATTCTTGGAGTGATCTAAAATGTCTGCCCCCTTCATTTGACTTTTTCTAGGGGCCTCCTTGGGGGCTCACACGCTGTATCAGGACAGTGGCAGAGGGGTGAGTTAGCACTCTACACCTCTGAAATTATTGCATGAAATTTATCCTTTAGTTTAGTTTGGTTTCGCATCCTTTTCATTCAAGAATAATCTTAGACTTCATTAGAATCATCAGCAATTTTTTATTTCTAGCCTAAGAGGAATTCAGGTCCTAAAAATTATAGAATTCCTGAATTGTGTGGGTGACAAATGACTGCATCAGAAACAAAATACAAAGGAATCTATTAAAAAGCCCATGTCCCATGAAATTGTTTGTATCAAGATAGACATGCTCCTAACTGAAAAAAAAAAATTGGAAATTATCATTTATTTGCATTAAATTCTTAAATATGTAATACTCTCCCAGTGATATTTTGTTCATAAGGATCTGATCAGGCCGGTCTCCATCTGGGGTGCTGGCAGCACCTTTAGACATCAGCAGGACTTGGGAGTGACAAGTCTAGGTGCTGCCCTCAGAACCCGTGACCCACCGATGGTTCTTTGGCCAATGGTCAGAGAGCTATTGACAGAATGGCTCTTCCATTTAGTGTGGATCTGTTTTGAGTTAATTCTCAGTGAAAAACAGGTGACCTAAACTTTGAAACTTTTTTCCTGGAGCAAATGACCTACAAAAAAAATAGTACATGCTATTACTATTATATAGAAATGCCACAGTCTTATTAAGTCATCTACTCCCTTGGGTAAGAGAGAAGAATCCAGTTCAGCTACTGGCTATCACCAAGTGGAGGTGTTGTTATAATAACATCACAATCACCAGTCATAGCAAGTAACCAAGATTAACAATCTAAATAAATTACTGCCCATTATATATTTGAGTGTTCAATATTCAGAATTCTTTCTTTCTGTCTATTCTAGAGAATACTGATGCTTATTTATGATTTTAATGATATATCTAAAATATAACAACAGCAACAACTCAAACACAAATGTCAAAGTGAGCTGCTCATTTAAAAATGTCCACGTACCATTTGATGATGATGCTGGAGGGGATTTAGAAGGTTTTCAATTTGTTCAGGCCAATAATTTTTCAAGGCACAGTATTATTTCATTTATTCTACAGATTAATTCTACAAATAGACTAAAATAGAATGGAAGTTAAACAGATTAAAAATGAAGTGCTTATAATATGAAAGTTGTCATGGAAGGTACAACTTTCATATTACAAGCGATGGCTAATCGCTTAGAGATGGCTTAGAGATGGCTAATTGTCACTCTCTGAGATAAAGGACCTTAAGGTTTAGTAGGGCTGTACCACAGTCTCTGCCATGCCAGGTAGCATGGGGTTAGTGCCCCTCAAAGAAACTCCAGCCGATAAATTGTAACACGGATGAACAAAGAAAGAAGTATATGAAAATAGCAATGACTAATGAGCAAGATTTCAGTGGGTAAAGAGAAAGAGGGCATTTTGGGTGGGACTACTTGAGCAATAATATGTAAGCAGGAAAGTGCACAGCATATTTTGAGACCAGCATGGAAAAGCACCGTGATTTCTGTAGGAACATAACAGGCGATAAGCTAGGGGCATGTATTGGTTGATACCTACCCTCTTGAAAAAGGAAGCAAATAATCCAATTCAACCACTGGCTACTAGAGGAATGGATAATGTATAAATCATTATGATGGATTTCAGATGTGCAAGGATTTGTTTGAAGCAAAATTGTCAAGGGGATGAAACTTGCCTCTGGTTCCCACAGTGTACCCCTTAGTACCTTAACGCTTCCCTTAATCCTCTTTAAAATCTACTTGCAGCTCGTCACTTCACAGGTAATTGAAAGCTTTTGTTTAACATCTTCAACTGTTACACCAGAGATATTCTCTCTGTGTTAATTAGAATAAATGAATTATTAAGGACAAAACAAGAAATTCAAGCATAAACAGTGGATGAAAAATTAGGGAGGAAATTAATTAACCTTGCCAGATTCCTAAAATAAGTTATTACACGTAGTGTTAAGTTCTCACTATTACCTAGGGTCTTTTTTTTTTTTTTTGAGATAGAATATCTTTTTTTCCCACAGCTGTGTAAATCCTCCTGGGAATAAACTTCTAACTGTGCAGAAGACAAAAAAACCCATTAAGGAAGAAGTTCTCAAGCACCTAGTGAGACAGCTAGGTGGTTCACCTACATCCATTACGATCTAACTTTCTCCTTTCTATAGAAGCTGATTTATCCAGCCACCCTTCCAGCTAGGGATGGTCATGTCACATCCTTGGCCAGAGACAAAAGCAGAAGTCTGCTGGGGTCATCTGAAGAACAGGGGGCAGTAATAGTTGGCGATGCCACGTCATGACTTGAACATGAACCTGATGTCCGAAGCAGTAGCAGTGGCAGTGTGAAAATGAAGATAAGGTCAAGAGAACTTCAGAAATGCCAAGTGTGATATCTTTGAGCTGCTAAACCATCATCAGCTGCTACATTTTCTTGTTGAGGGGGAAAATAAACTCCTTTTCCATAAGCCATTTGCTGGCTGAATTTTCTATTACTTGCCATGAAAGTACTCCTAACAATAAAAGGCCAACATCAGAATCAACTGAGAATTTTTCTTTAAGTAATGTATTTGTTTCAGGGTTGGGACCAGAAGGGCGTGGAATGAGGCACATTACCCAAAATCGTGAAGACACAATTCCAGTCGGGACAGCACCTACCCTTACCTTCTCTCTCTATTTCTGGATTAATTCTAGATGAAGAGAGGAGTCTCTTAATTTTCACTAAAAAATATTTAGTAACCAAAGAAAGCTTCACATTCTGAATTGTCCAACCAGCTCAGAAATATCCACTCACAATGATGCACACATATAAGCATCATTCACAAAGCAAAATTATTGAATGCCACCTAGGTACAGCTATTTTGCTGTATACTAATTTTACATATATTCTTTAATATTCTCAAAAAGTTTGATTTTTTTAAATTTAAATCAAATTTAATGGGGTAGAATTATGTACAATAAAACACACTTATTTCAAGTGTAAAATTCAATGAGTTTTGATAAATATGCATTCATGTACTCACCACTACACTAAAAATGGAGGGAAATTCTCCAATCCTATAATGTTCTCTGCTGTCCCTTCACAACCAATACTCCTCAACTCCCAGTCCAGACAACCATTGATTTGCTTTCTGTCACTACAGTGCATTGTACATTTATTTCCTTCCCTTTTTCTCACTTTGGGCTTACTTTCATTTTCTTTTTTATTACATAAGTTTTTAGGCATATAATACTAATTTGACATCTGTACACACTGTAAAGAGACCAAACCCGGAAGTCTAGTTACTACCCATCACCATGCAACTGACCCTCTTTCCCCATTTCGCCAACCCCTCAACCCCCTTCCCCTCTGGTCACCACCATCTGTTCTCTGCATCTATGAGTCTGTTTGTGCTTTGTTTTATATATTTGGTTTTTTTTAATTATCATTAGATTCAACACAAGTGAAATCATACATACTTGTCTTTCTCTGCCTGTATTTCTTAGCATCATACTCTCAAAATCCGTCCACATGGTTGTAAACGGCAAGATTTCATTCTTTTTTACGGCCAAGTAGCATACCATTGTGTGTACCTGCACACATTTTTTATCCATTCATCCATTGATGGACACTTGGTTTTTTTCCTCTATCTTGGCTACCGTAAATAATGCTGCAATAAACATACAAATTCATATATCTTTTTAATTAGTGTTTTCAGAGCATTGAGATAAATCCCTAGAAATGGAACAGCTGGGTTATATAGTAGTTCTATTCTTAATTATTTGAGGAATCTCCACGCTGTTTTCTATAGTGGCTGCACCAGTTTACAGCCCCACCGGTAGTGTAGATACGTTCCCTTTTCTCCACATCCTCCCCAACACTTATTCCTGTATTTTTTTTAAAGATTTTATTTATTAATTTTCAGAGAGAGGCAAGAGAAGGAGAAAGAGAGGGAGAGAAATATCAATGTGTGGTTGCCTCTTGTCGACCCCATACTGGGGACCTGGCCCGCCACCCAGACATGTGCCCTGGCTGGCAATCAAACCAGTGACCCTTTGGTTCACAGCCTGTGCTCAGTCCACTGAGCTACACCAGCCAGGGCTTATTCTTGTATTTTTGATAATAGCCATTCTAACAGATATGAGGTGATATCTCAATGTGGTATTGATTTGCATTTTCCTAATGATTAGTGACGTTGAACATCTTTTCATGTGCCTGTTGGCCATCTGTATGCCTTCTTTGGAAACATGTCTATTTAATTCCTCTGTCCACTTGTAATTGGGTTGTTTGTTTTTGTTGTCGAGTTGTAAGAGTTATTTATATTTTTTTGGTCGTTAACCCCTGGTCAGATGTATGATTTGCAAATATCTTCTCCCATTCAGCAGGTTGGCTTTTCATTTTGATGATGGATCCTTTGTTGTGCAGAAGCATTAATCTGATACAGCCTCATGCGGCTACTTTTGCTTTTGCTTCCCCTGCCGTTGGAGTCAGATCCACAAGAACATTACCAAGACATAATTCAAGGAACTTGCCACCTGTTTTCTTTGGGTATTTTGTGGTTTCAGGTCTTGAAATCAAGTTTTTAATCCATTTTGAGTTAATATTTTTGTATGGTATAAGAGAGTGGTCTAGTTGTATTCTTTTGCATGTGGTTGTGTAGTTTTCTGAACATCATTTATTGGAGACATTGCCTTTTCTCCATTGTATATTCTGGGCTCCTTTGTGAGAAATAGCTCTACCTATGCGGTTTTATTTCTGGCCTCTCAGTTCTGTTTCATCCGCAGTGTGTCTGTTTTTGTTCCAATAACACACTGTTTAGATTTCTATAGCTTTCTAGAATCATTTAAAATCAGGAAGTAGAATCTTTAAAATGCAATCAGTGGGATCAACCTTAATAAAATAAAGGAGTTAAAAACATAGTATCATTTCAGTTGTTGCAGAAAAATTATTTAATGAATTCAGCAACTACTCATAGTGAAAAAAATCTCAGCAAAGAAGTAATAGAATGAAACTCCTCAATTTAATGAAGGGCAACTACAACCACTGTACAGCTAACATTATATAATATACTGGTAACAGTGTGACATGAGAGAAGTTTCTGGGGTGAGGATAATCTTCTATATCTTGATAGATGTTTTGGGTTACATAGATATATTCATTTGTCAAAACTTAACAAATGTTTACTTAAAATTTGAAATTTTGTTATCAATTATATCATTAAAGAAAAATACTGTAAACAAAATTTGAAATTTAGTTAAAGAAAAGCATGCCGGAACATTTAGAAAGGAACACACTTATATTTGTTATGTACTTTGAAATGCATCAAAAATTCAGAGGAATTGATGGATGAAAAATAGAATGAATAAATGGAAGAATGTGCATTAAGGATGACGTGATGCTGACTGTAGAATCTACGTGGTGAGCAGCAGCACCCTGTGTGTCTAACCTGAATATAAACCAGCATCAGAAAGATTCTATTAACTTATTACTGAAACTTCTGTTTAGTGGAAAATCTTTCAGGCTAGGCAACCCAGGAAGAAAACACCTGCCATTGCTCACCTGGCAGAACCGCCCCTGCAGCACGGATCCACTTGCAGGGGCATCTGATGACAAAGACGTGGTCCCTGACAGTGTGCTAATGAGAGCATTTCTCCAGGTCTATTCTAACAAACTGGCTCCTGGCTCACTGCTGAACGCCAGCTCAAAACAGAACCATCTGGAAAGCAGAGTGTAGAATGATCTCTATTTATCCAAGAAGCAAAGCAAGGTGGAATATTACTGAATTAAACCACGGATGTTATTCATGAAATCTGGGCCACATGAGGTTAGAGGCATATTGATTTCCAGTCTGAGGACGAACTGGCCACCTTTGGCCTTTCGGGAAAATGACCAGAGATTAAGATGATGAAGAACAGATGCCACTATTTGAAACTTCCATTAGAAAGCCCTAAATGGGCTTAATTGGCAAGGCAGCCATAATAACTGTGTCCTGCCACAGATTTATGGAAGGATGACAAAGGTTTTAATGTGGTGAAGACAAATCCTACATCTAGTTGCTTCCGAATGAATGATTGACCAGGTTGGAAGCAATCAAACTTGCCAATACTTTCCAAGTTCCAGGAAGGCCTTAGATTGGAGCAATTCCATGTTGGAATTAGGTTTCAGAATAAAAAACTATTAAAATGTTTTCTTAGAGGACTTCTTTAGTGAGAACATCCATACCTGGCAGGGCTTAGAGAAAGCAAAGATATAGCCCTGGCTTTTGTAGAAGGCTCTGCCTCCTTTTTTCTATCCCGTCTTCCCTTTGAACAACCTTTCTCTTCCTACTTTCCTCAAACCTCATTTCACATGACACTGTTTATATATACATACGTACTATCCCAGACCATACATATTCACATAAGTAATAAGTGACAACTGACTACTAATGTTGGACTATTTGCCTTTATGGAAAAATCCACAGTGCTTAAGTCAGTGAAATGTATCACTAATAATTAAATTTCATGTGTCAGTGACAAGTTGGAAAAATATTGGTAGCAAAAAGTATTTAATACATAGTCATTTATTTGTAAGGCAGGTATTAGCACCTACTTTTTGAATATTTCTATAAGTTATTATCAGAAATGGGATGAAATATAAGTGAGAGTTTACAAATAGAGAAGTTAAGATATGTACAGATCTAGCCAAATAAACAATCAGTGCTTGATACAGATCATGTGATTTTAAAAGACCAGATATTCCCTAGAAGTTCAGAGAATAGAGAAAGAACTTCTTCTAAGTGAGGGGTTCCTGGAAGGCTTCAGGGAAGATGGTGAGAACAAGTTGTCTATGAAGCCAGGAATGAGAAAGGCAGTCTGGTGGGGGAAATGCCACAAGCGAAGGTGCGGAGGAAAGGCAGGCTTGGAGAGTGGGCACCACTAATTACTGTGTGAGTGATCATCTAAGAGTGTGTCGTCTTACACTGGGCTTCTGCAGGACAGTCAAGGAAGCTGCTATTGATTATTTTCTATTTGATTTGGCAACTCTATTACAAGCTGAAAGTCTCTATACTGTTCCTCGTGCCATTACTTTTCACATGAGATTCAAAATCTCTTGGGAGCCATGGTCTTCTAATTTATATAGGCCAAATTTGAGTTATATTTTAAAAATAGCAGATACAGCCCTGGCTGGTGTAGCTCAGTGGATTGAGCGCGAGCTGGGAACCAAAGGGTCCTGGTTCGATTCCCAGTCAGGGCACATGCCTGGGTTGCAGGCCAGGTCCCTAGTGAGGGCCATGTGAGAGGCAACCGTACATTGCTGTTTCTCTCCCTCTCTTTCTCTCTCCCTTCCCCTCTTTCCAAAAATAAATAAATAAAATCTTTAAAAAAATAGCAAATACACTTGCTGCAAAACAATTTTTGAAGTCCTAGTTTTGTTTTGTTTGTTTTCCTTCTCCTTGCTGAAATCAAATTAAATTCCATACATTCTCTCTGAAGTTACAAGCTGCTTTGTTTTATTTCTTTAATAAAGAGAAAAACATTATACTTAACTGAAGTCTTAAAATAATTTCCAGAGATTATCCAGTCAACACTGCTGTTTCCAAGCATTAGTGCACTCATTTCATTTCATAAACAAAATAATCAATACTAGTGATAATTAATAGTTTTTTTAATGAATAACAACTGAATAATCTGGTCTTAATATAATAACTAGGAAATTAATTTAGCTCATTATTATAGCTATTTCAATAGGGATTTCTATTTGCAGGACAAGGATTTAGAAGCTTTGCCCTCTAAACTAATCCAAGAATATGAGAAATCATTTTTGAAAGGATGATTATTATTGTTAGTATTATTCCCAGATCTGAAGACTTGCATGAATCATACACTGTAGGACCTCTATAAAGGGAACATTCATTCAAAATTTAAACAGCAATGACTAGTTAGTTTCAGCATATTTATATCTTCCTGACTGGCACACATGGACTCTTCAGGCCAGGGAGGGAGGAGGTTGTGTAGGAAGGAAAATGCTTGGTCTTGGCGTTAGACCCTCACTAGCTATTTGATCTTTGGTAGTTGACCTAATTTTTCTGAGCCCCAATGATTTAAGTGCCAAATAGAGATCCAAGTGCCTGCCACATGTGTGTGTTGAGAAGAATGGGTGACATAACGTCTACACAATAGCTGCAAATACCCCACACAGGCGAGCACTCTGGGAGGACTATTTTCTGACGTTGATAATAACCGATGCTCATGTATCTGACAGAGTAACTTGCTCAAACAATCTATTCTCAGAATTGTTACAATGCATGCATGTTCTAGGTCTATTTATCCAGAAGTTCCCTCAAGGAGATGAGTTTTAGTTTTTCACCTTCTGGAAGGAGAAAATAATGCTGGTAAAAGAAGTCTTTCTTATAATATAATCTGAGGCAATGTTTTCAGAAGACTTAGGAATGGCACGGTGTTATCTGCTTCTGCATAGTGCTATGCATTACCCCACCAAATACTGTGAGCTTCATTTCTTCCTTATCATCATTAATATAATATTTTAAACCTATAAAACATCCGTCAAATTCAAAATCAGAGACGTAGAATTCCTCTTCAAGAAACGTCTATATTCATCACATAAAAATATTCTTTCTAAAATAAAATGGGAGAAACTCAGCCTCAGACTTCCCCTTAACCGATTAGCCAGGCTGATCAGAGCTCTCTATTCCCCGTGTGACACGTGGTAGCTGCTGACCAAGTGCCACCGGAAGCGGACTTCACTGGTCTGCCCACGCCCGCACTCACATGCTGCTTGTGTCCCAAGACATGGCTGTGTTTGTCCCAAAACCTGTTTATTTCCATTCAATATATTAGTAGTACATAATGCAATTAAATATCACAAAGGCCTATGAACTCATGAGCAAGAAAATAAGGTTGCTGTGTCTAGGAAAGTCAAGTAGCATTTAAAAAAAAGAATACATATAAATGACAATAAAAATCATAATGTAAACAAATTAGGAGAAACGTAATAAAAATCTAATATTCTTTATCATATTTGTCCTTTTTAAAGTTCTTCTTTCAAGGTAAAGAAACAGAACCTGGACACTTCAAGTGATACGCAGTTGGTGTGATTATTGTCACAACATAATAGAGACAACATTGAACTTCAAATAGTGCGCCCATACTCAAAGAAAAGATCCTTAGATCTACCAAAAAAAAAACAACTGTACATGAAGATCCATTTATATGTTTTAAGTTAACATTAAATGTTATTTGATGATTTTATAGTGTTTTGATTCCTTTTTCTTTACCTTTTGTGCCTCTACTAGAGGTTTCTTTTTCTAGTTATCATTAAGTTCACATAAAAGCACCTTATCGTTATGTCTATTTTAAGCTGCTAGCACCGTACCTTCACCTCATAAAAAGTTTACACTTTTTTTATCCTCAACCACCCTCACATTTGATGTTATTAATGTCACACTTTACTTCTTTTTTATATTGCTCCTATTAACAAATTATAGTCATTTAAAAAATTTTTTGCCTTCTAACTTTTATGTTAGAGGTAAAAGCGATTGATGAGCCACCATTAACGTATTAAGAGTATTATGAATTTCACTGTATACTAACCTCGATCGGTGGGTTTTATACTTTCATGTTTTCATGTTGTTACTTAGCATCTTTTCATTTTACCCTGAAGCTCTCCCTTTGGCATTTCTTGTAGGCAGGTCTCAGTGGCAATGCACTCCCTCAGCTTTTGTTCGTCTGGAACAGATTTATTTTTTCACACATTAATGTCCAGTTGTTCCAGCACCATTTCTTAAAAAAGACTCTCTTTGCTCCACTGTGTTGCCTTTGCTCCTTTGTCAAGGATCTGTTGGCTGCATTTATGTGCTTTTACTTTCAGGTTCTCTATTGTCTTTTACTGGTCTATTTACCTATTTTTTCACCAATACCACACCATCTTGATTACTATAGCTCTGCAGTAAGCCTTAAAGTTGGGGAGTATCAGTCTCCAACTCTGTTTTTCCCCATTGTGGACTTGGCTAGTTTTTTTGTTTGTTTGTTTGTTTGTTTGTTTGTCTCTCCATAGACTTTTTTGAATCAGTTTGTTGATATCCACAAAATAGCTTGCTGGAATTCTGACTGTGATTGCATTGTGTATATACATCATATTGGAAAGAACTGACATATTGACAGTATTGTCATCCTCATCAGGAACGTGTAACATCCCTCTATTTATTTAGTTTTTATTTTGTATCTTTCATCAGAATGTCATGGTTTCCCTCATACAGATCTCTGCAAAACCGTCTCAAAAAAGCACAACACACTGTAGACACTGCTCTTTCTCTAGCTTTTGGTGGTTCCACATTCATTCTCAGTAACTACAATTTATGTAAATCATTCCCTTGGCTATTATTATTGTTTGAGGAAGAAAACAACCTAGTAATTAAAATCCTTACGGAGCATATTTTTAGACTAGGAGTTTGAGACTATGTTATTTAAACCAGAAATATCATTATTTTTAAGTGTATTATGTCTCCAAAGCTGTAAGCACATGCAACGGTTAGGAAAGTCATCTGTAAAGAGCGATATTCAGAACTGAGATTCTGAATTCTTGATCATCCACTTCCCATGGTCTCCAGCACCCCAGCTACAACCCTGAGGCATGTGTGCATAGAAGACCCCCCCAGAAAGGGACATGTCTCCTATTACCAGCTGGTGCTTTCTCCCAGATCCTTATGTAATTTCATATCCTGGTATATCAGCCTGGGTTCTCCAAAGAAGCAGAACCAAGAGGATGGTTATGTGCAAAGAGATTTGGTTTAAGACATTGTCTCATGGTATTACAGAGGCTGGCAGGTCCAGAATCTGCAGGGTAGAGACCATCAGGCTGGAGACTCAGGAAAAGCCAGAAAAGCCAGTGGGTGGTTTCAGCCCCAAACCAAGGTCGAAGGCCATTTGCTAGTAGAATTCCTTCTTACTCAGGGGCGGCGAATCTTTGGTTCTATTCAGACCTTTCACTGATTGGAGAAGGCCACCCCCATTAGAAAGGAAAATCTGCTTGATTCAAAATTCACTGACTTCGGTGTTAATTTTTCTTTAAAGAAAACTTAAAAAAAAATCTTAGCATATAAATCCCTGCTAATTATTTCAGGATAAATGACTAGAGTGGAATTATTAAGAAAAAATGTTTATTTAAAGAATTGTATCATTTCTTTCACCACTTGGCAAACAGTCCATAAACAATATGAAAGTTCCATTAGGTGTAGAGAGAGAACAAGAATAAATTCACTTGAGGATGGGGCCTCTTTATCTGAAATGAAGTTTGGTGAACCAGGACAGGATAACAGCAAATTACTCTGACAGAACGGGGAATTTCAGAAGTGCAGAAATGACTTCCTGACCACCCTGAGGTTTCCCTGCTCAAACGAGGCAACTCGACTCCACGTGAAAGCGCGCCTGTGCCGTGTCTGTCGGGGTTACCTGGAGGCTGGTGCTGTTGTCTGAAAACAGGGAGTTAAAGAAGCTATTCACGATGTGCATGGTGGACTTGGTCACACACTTCTCCAGGAAGGTGTCTGCGTGTTTCCTGTCTGTGGTCGTGTTGCACACCTGGGGGCAAACACAAAACGGCACGTCCTATCGCATCCTGGAATTGCAACTCAATGCTGGGTCCTTCTAAAAGTTGTCCTGAAATGGTTGTTTACAACATTTCTTCTGCTTTTGAAAATTGCTTTGAATAGAAACATTCTTGCTTAAAATCCATTAAAATTGTATCATTCTACAAAAAAAAATACAAATGTTAATTTCATCCAAAAGCACTCTCACAGAACCATCAGAATAATGTTTCATCAAATACCTAGGCACCTTGGCCCAGCCAGTTTGGCACCTAAACTAACCTGGCTCACTGCCCTGGCCTTATTACTTTAGAACAGAGTTAGATACAGGCCGAACCCAAGGTCTGTTTGGCTTTCCAGGAGACAGGCAATAAATACAGAAACCCAAAGGATTTTTTTCCCTAAAAAGAGCTTAAAAGAATGATGTGAAATCAGAGCCTTCAGAGGAAGACAGCTGAAAGCAGAGCATGGGCCCCCTTCCATTGTGACCTTGATTTGGGCCACTCTAACCTCTGCTGCTTTGTCAGTGGTCCCCTTTTGTGTGCCTTGAAGAATCCATACCAGAACCGCGTCTTGGGAGAAGAGTGAGATCTAGTAGATGGGTTCTCCTCTGGGAGGGACAGTGTGCTCGAATCAGAGGCACACGTCACAAAGCTGAGTGATAGGAACTTGCAGAGCCTTGGTGGTCTGCTCAGGGTGCTGGCCAATAAAAAGGTGCATATTCTGTAGATCATTTTAAAACAGTCATAAAGCTGATTAAATGTGGGTCTGCTTTTATTTCCACCGTATGCTGGTAATTCTAAACAAGGTCAATGGTATAATACTTGGTCCACCAAAAAGGACCACTCCCACAGCCCGTCTCTTTGGCCGCAACTAGGACAGAGGCTTTTAGAGCATCTGTAAATGTGCTCTACAAGCAGCAACCTTATGTCCACACCAATATGTGCAGATGGGAAGTTCTCTATGATCGCAGTGTCTGTCCCCACCCGTGAAGTCCTGCACCTTAGGGCAGGAGGAGGGGCGTGTAGCTGGGGAGATTGTCGCCGGAAGGGGACTCTAATTCACTTAGCCTGAGGAAAACTAAAGTTCCAGGAAAAACAGAAGAGGCAAGGAGAACTAAATTCACAGTGTGAAGTTAACTTTTTGTTTCATTTACTGAGATACTTACATGAGTGTCTTTAAGCATGAATGTATGTACATATGATCATTGTAATTTTTACCGGGTATGAATCAATCTATAAATTCAAGTGTCCATTCACATATCTGTAGACAAAAAAGGGGCAGAGGGGATACATACTAAACCTGACCAGCTCGGGGGAGGCCTGTGGGCCTTCCAAACTCAGAGACCACAGGTGTGGTCCAAACTCGGGGTGGTCCAAACCCAAACAGAAAAAGTCCTGACTACACACGGGCCGTGAGAAGCCTCACGTCCTTGGCCTATAGCTTCTTTGATAAAGGCCAAACTTCACATTGGAAATTGTCCATTGTCTTTGTGCACCTAAGGTCGACACCTGTGAGATGTCAGAGCAGTTTTCTCTCCCAGACCTCTCGCAGGCACAGCCACCAGAGCAGAAGAACGGAGAACCCCCTCACTGCTGTCTCGGTGCCCACACTCCAGCTCTGTGCGCTGGAGCTGGCCCCGATCCTGCCCCCGCCGCCGTGAGAGACGTACGTTTCTCTACATTTCGCTTTTTACTCAACCACATGATTTCCCCGTTCTGCTCTCTCCTGCCTCCCTAATTTACCAACAGTGAATTTCATGTAACCCTCCTGACATCTCCTCCTCTGATTCTAATGTATAATATAGGCTGCAAAACCACCATTATCCACAGCACTTTCTCAATCTGTTGATATTTTGTCTCCCAGAAATTGTCATCAGTTTGGCTCAAATAAATGTTTATACGACTTTTTCTTAGGCTGGACGTTCTTTTCTTGACATATAGCCAAAAAAAGTTGCAACACCTACCGTATACTGGACACTATTGTGTTCTGGAACCTTGGATTCTGACAGTAAACACTACAGAGGTGTGTGGGATGCCGGCACTCCTACTTCTTTAACTGTTGAACCTATTGACTCAAACAAAAACACTCCTATCTAGCAGAGATATCAATTTCCGATGACAGAACAGTGTAAACCGCTAGTGAGAAAAAAGTGTTTTCCTTTATTGCCTAATAACTACTTAGTGATCTTCCCTGGAGACATCAAGCTCCATTACCATGCAGAGCAGGGTTCAGTTCTGTTCTCTTTCACCTAAGGGCCTATCAGAAAAAGGAACCACATTATCTTCCCAAGGCTGCTTCCTGGGTAGCCCAAGAGGGATCTTAGTTCCGCTATTCTTATAAGGACTCAGGTTATTTTTCTTTAATTTTCCATGGGGATGGGACGGAGAAAACAGCTGCAAGTGAATTAAGGCAGTGGTGAATTCTTCCAGTTACACATGTAGATACACATGGTTTGCACTGAAGGAAAAACTAAAGAATAGAGAACGTTTCCTCTATAATAGGCACATATCTCAGTCACAGTAATTGAGACTTAACATGAGAAGATTATTTGTCACTTAAAAGATTCATTCTTGGTAATTTTCAGAAAATGTATTCCCATTATGTCAAACAGAGAATGGAATGCACCTTAATTCAGCATTTAAATTTGGTTATTGGTTTTCCCTCCAAAACCAGAAAGACTTTCTCTTAGCTTGATTCAATTGAGACACCAAAGGATACAGTTTTGAACTGCTCCAAAAGAAAAACAGATGCAAAATCAGAAAATCCTGTGAGCTATTGGTGCCAATTAGCACAGCCCCACAGAGGCCGTCTCTGCACCAGCCAGTGCTTCCTTCCCCAGGACCGAAACGCTCTGCAGAAAGGTACCCATGCAATCAAAAGTGACATGGGTCGGGACACTCAGAAAGGCTTCTCTACAAGTTCTGCCTCTTTAGGATCCTTTCAAATGGTGAGAGAACTTAGATAATTCTAGGCCACGCAAGATCCAAACCGGAGTGCTATGCTATACTCAGCAACATTTTCACTGCTCCACTCTTTCACATGCTTTTGAGAGGCTGCACAGCAATACATGCAAGTTAACTATCAGGGAAATGTAACCACCCATGATCACCTAAGGCTCGGGTCAAATTCAAATCCATCAGAGAGCAGAAGAGGAGAATGAAGAGGCTCCTATTGGTCAGGGGCACCCTAATGGCTAGCGGCGTGGGGATGCCCACATCTACACATAAAACTCAACGGCAGATGACCACTCTGAAGTAGTGGGTGCCCAGAGTGCCATGATCGGGTGCCATTCCACCATATTAACAGAGCAAGAGTGTCTCCATGTGTGTGTGTGACACGAATAGTTTGGGTAGACTCGAGGCACACCCACATTCCATAAGCAGTAGAGAACTGTCAGAAAGGAGAATTTTTCTGTGCACATGTAAGAAACACAGCTGAAGGATTCTTCAATGAGCTTCTGTGGTCCATTTCAAATAAGATATCATGATCCTTTGTGACTTCAAGATTTCAGGAAAGAGAGTAAGTGGTCAAAGAATGTAAATCTTCTATGAGGCCTGTGATGGTTAATTTTATTAGTCAACTTAACTGGGTCATGGGGTGTCGCGGATTTCGTCCCGCAAAATCCGTGGGGGGGACCGCACCGATGGTGTGAATCAAACTCACCCAGAGACACACTTGGAGAATAGAGTCCGGCAGCCACTGGCCTTTTCCAAGATGGAGAGAAAGACTCGCGGCTGCCGGACTCTATTCTCCAAGCGTGTCTCTGGGTGAGTTTAATTCACGCTATCGGTGCGGTCCCCCCCACGGATTTTGCGGGACGAAATCCGCGACCGTGGGGTATGCAGCTATGCCGTCTAGCATTGTTCTGGATGTGTCTGTGAGGGGCGTTATGGATTAACATTTAAGTTTCTAGGTGAGTAAAGCAGATTGCCCTCCTTAATGTGGGTGAACCTCATCCAGACATTTGAAGGCCCGAATAGAACAAAAAGGTTGACTCTCCCCTGAATCAAAGAGAATTCCTCTTGCCTGAGTGCCTTTGAACTAGAACATCAACGTTTTCCTGCCTTCAGACTTGACCTGAATCATCCCCTTACCTGGGGCTTGAGCCCGCCAGTCTTCAGACTGCGTGTTCACCATCGGCTCTCCTGGGTCTCCACCTTGCCAACTCACCCTACAGATCTCGAGACTTATCTGCCTCCATATCATGTAAGCTGTTTCCTACAATAAATACATGAATAAATTATTTTATATATACATACATAATTAACAAACACACGTAAACAGCTACACATTCCACTGTGTCTGTCTCTCAGAGAACCCTGACCAATGCAATGCCCAAGAGCATTTTTCTCGAACATGAATTAACTTTCTCCTTCCTACGTACCCCTTTCCCCTTCTTTTCTTTCTTCCTTCCTTCCTTCCTTCCTCCAAACAAGAATACAGGTATGTACAATTATCCCCCAAACATATACTGAATAGTTGATTGCATTTCTGCTGGCTACTTTATCTTCTACTGAATTTCTATATGCACTTGGGTATATTTCTGGATTTTCTATTCTATTTCAATTGTCTATATATTCATATATCCTTTTCAAAAAGTATTTATTTTTTAAATTATAGTATCACTTTCTTTTAACTATTCAGATTTTATGAGTTTTAATATAGGGGCTCTTCCTCCCCCTATTATTGCTCTTCTTTTCCAGCATTATGCCAGGTGTTTTTTAATTATTTTTTTAATTGATGCATAATTCATTGCAATGAAATGCAGAGATCTTAAATGCAAAGTCTGGTGAGTCTTGAAAATTTTAAAGTCATTCCCATTTTAACATACAATGTTATATTTTAATTTATTTGTTTGCAAATATCAGAAATGACATTTTCATATTGTTGACTTTTTGATGCAAGCATAAAGTATGTTTTTTTCCCATGTGATCAGGGTACTTTTTGTGCCGTTATATGGAAGGTCGCACACTGAGCATGGGCACTGTTTTGAGGGTACAAAACTAACTGGTATATGAAGCCACTAAGAATTTGGAGGTTACCTGTGAGAGAAGTTAACCTGTACTGGCCACACAGTTAGACAATGTCATGTTTGGTTTGTACTTCACGTCTCATTGTGCCTGTGTTATATTCCACCACAAGATCCTGGTATATAGCGGGTGCTATTAATATTCAAGCGTCCAAAGTGTTAACGCAAGAGCATTTCTACAAAGCGCCACTAGGTGTCCTCTACTTACAATTTTCACTAAGCTTCTTGCAGAAGGACGGACTAAACTGTTTTCCCTGTTTGTACGTCCCTTTAGCTGCGCTGGCTGAACTCATCAAAAGTTGAACCAGGACTCCACCCTTCTGCCATCATTGCTAAAACACACAATTTTATTGGAAAATGGGAGCAGCTTGGCTTTCACTTTTAAAAACATTGTTTAATAGGTCATTCTTTCTTCTCAGAAACAAAAGTGTAGCCTTTATCACACTATAAAGATAAACCCAGAACCAGAGACTACTTGATGATTTCTCTGAGAGTTAAGAATAGATTTGGAAGAGACGATTTATACTGTCTACCTCCCTCATCTCCCACCTCTTATCCAGCCCTATAACACAGCAGGGAAATGTCTCAAACTTCATCCACGGGGGCCCTGAGGAGAGATGTAATTAAAAGTGGGGCATCTCAGAAAGGAGTGGCTGAAGTCACATACCTTGACTTTATGTATGTGCTTGGAAGGAGGCGTTGGAACTGGTTGAAGATCATCTTCAAAGGCTTTTGGTAAAACCACTCTGTCCCCACTGGCTTCAATATTCTTATCTGGATAAGAAAAGAATAAGAACGAAGAAAAGGAGACCAGGTTAGAAGTTGTCGAGGTAGAATAGGCACAAATCAAAGGTGTCTAGCAAGAGCAGCAGGGACTGAGCAAAGGGAGATGGTTTAGAAGGTATCCAAGAGATGAAATATGTAAGTGTTGGCAGCCATTAGGTGTTTCAGGAGAGGAAAAGAAAGATGTCTAAAAAACCTTTAGAATTTCAGAGCCAAGTTACTGGACATGATGCTGCCTCTTCCTAAGGCAGGAAAACCTCAAGAAGGAAAAAGTGTGGTAGAAGAACAAAGGAATATGTTTTCACTGTTTAACACGTTAATTTTGATGTATCTGGGGCACATCCAAGTGAAAATATCGAGTGGACTGAAATCATTCTGAAGAAGATTTTTGGTTAAAGAAGAGGGAGTAACAGAATTTTTACTCTTCTCCGCACCCTCAAACTCCACCAAAAACAAACAGAAAATAAAGGGAAAATAATCTGTCTTCAGTGAAACACGGAAAGGGACAGAACCACAAGCCACAGATTGGGAGGAAGATCTGCCAGCTGCTGTGCAATCTAGACTGAGACGAGAGAAGAGCAAGAAGCCCACCTCGCCTCCTAGGATCTAGACCAGGGTAACGAATGTCCCCCCAGACTCCTGTCACCAGCAGTCCCCAAACCCTTCGATGTGCACGTTAAGCTCTGTGAGTGCAGGAAGGCCATGAGAAAGAAGGAATGTCCTGGTAGAGTTCCAGGGTGACATCTCAGGATTCAGGGGAGATGCAGTAGAAAGACCAATCATGCTGACCTAGCGTCTGTGTGAGGGAGAGAGAAGGGAAGACAGGGGAAGGGGGATGGAAAGGGTTCACAGCAGACTGTCCTTGCCAAGGGAGACCTCTCGAGGCGAAGTGGGGTGAAAGAGGGAGGAGGAGCAGTGATGCCGAGACTCCAACAGAGCTTGTGATTTAAAAGATGTTGCTGTTATGTTATCTTCAACCACTCCTAGCCACAGGATTTATTGTTTTTTTTTATCTATCTATCTATCTATCATCTATCTATCTATCTATCTATCTATCTATCTATCTATATTTTTGTCAAGTGGCTGGCTTCCATTTGAAGATGAGTAACAATTACGAAGAAACCAGCATGGGCTAATACATAATAACCCTAACACACACATGCAAAAGGCAGAGAAAGAGCAATCTACTCAAAGGAAACAGAGTAACTACCCAAGAAAGCAGATAAAGAGGAGTTCTCCACTTGAGATCGAAAGGTGTGGTCTCTATTAGGAAGAGACAACACGAATGAGATAACATCGGTGGAGACAGTTGCTGGTCTAAACTGCCTGGCGCTGACTTCCCCTCCCTTACTAAGAGTGCCCGCCCCGCACTGGCTCCTGTAACCAAAACTCTTTCCAAGGGCAGGACCCTGCCCTCATCTCTTGGAGTGACGTTTCAGCCACAGTGATGGGTTCGAGAGTGGGCCTGTGGCCTCAGTGGGTGAACTCACAACGAAGCTGTTATTCCCGTGCAACTTTTGGTGGGGCAGGGGAGCACTTTGACTCTTTTCGTTCAAAAGAGTAACAGTCTTCCTACCACCTTCCTACCATAAGGGGAGCTCTTGCCTGTGAATGGAGCCAACACCAAAGAAGCTGATTTGAGACTGAGAGAGGCAGACAGACTGACAGACTCTAAGGGCTGAACAGGTTGTTTCAACCCTGGGTAAACTCATTCCCTTATCTCTTCAAGATCCAATCAATTTTTTTCTTATTATTCAAGCCATTTGGGTAAGAGTTATTTATTGCCTACTTCAAAAACATTCCTAATTGAAACATAAAAAATTAAGAAACAATATTTATAGTAATAAGTAACATTTATTAAATATTTTTTGTGCCGGGCACAATACTAAGCATTTTATGTAAAGTATCTTACTTAAACATCAAAGCGAATCTATACGATAAGTGCTATTATTATCTCCACTTTGCAAATGAGATAATTGAGTGACCCAGATGAGATAAACGTTTCCAAAGTCACCGAGCTAGCAACAAATTGAGCAATAATTTGTACCCAGTGACTCTAATATCAAAACTATGCTACAAGCAGCAGCTAGATTTCCTTCTGCATATCATCATTTAGATGACATAAGAAGATAAATTAGTAGCTGTACCTAAAGTGGAGTGCAGTAAACTACGTAAGTCTCTCTCTGCTCAATAGGTTTGGTTTGTCTATTCTTGAACACTGTTCTATGGAAGCTGAAATTCCTCAGGATCTTCCACACTTATGATCCTTTCTATAAAAATGTTTATATCCTTCTTCTTTTCCAAGAAATTTTGTGAGATTCCTTCAAGGTTCTTCAAAGTATTCCAGTGATGTTTATGGATATATTAAAATGTTGGTTGGTTTGTAATGTTCTCTCTTTATCTTTTCCCATTTCTGGCTTTCCATCTCTTTATTCACAGGTAGCGTGATCACTTGTGAACAAAATCCTACAAAACTGCGCATAAGCCACGAGAATTAATAAGTGGGTTTTCTACAGTCAATGGATATGCAGTCGATATGCACAAATCAGTGGTATTTCTATCCACTCACAATCAACAGTTTGAAACTTGAAAAGCAATATCATTTGTAACAGCATCAAACAATACAAAATAAAGATAAATAAAATACTTGTAAGACTTTACACTGAAGAGTACAAAGCATCACTGAGAGAAGTTAAAGACCTAAATAAATGTAGAGATAGATATGCTATATTCATGAATTAGAACATTCAATAGTGTAAAGAAATCAGTTCTTGCTAAATTAGTCTGTAAGTTTAGCAGAATTCCAGTCCAAATTCCCAAAGATGTTTTTTGTAGATATTGTCCAGTAAAATAAAAGACATCAATATTTGCTATAAAACTATAATAACTAACACAGTGAAATTCTGACATATTGTTATAAGTCAAGCAACAAAATAGAATCCAGAAATAAAGCCTCACATATACAATGATTCTCAACAAAAGTACCAAGAAATTCAATAAGGGAAAGAATAATCTTTTCAGAAAACCATGAAAAATAATTGTATATATACACACATTCAAATGAATCTTAATCCTAACTTTATACAACATTAAAAAAATTACATGAATTAGATCACACAACTCTATGTAAGAATTAGAACCATGAAACATCTAGAAGGAAACTCAGGGAAAATATCTTTGTGAACTTTGAATAGGCAAGAGCACCAATCCGGGCATAAATTTCTTAGGTAAACCACATATACACACAAAATAGATCATAAAAGAAAAACTTGATAATATGTAGTTCATTTAAATTAAAGCTTGTACCATTCAAAAACTAACGTTACCAAAATTAAGAGGCAGCCCAGTTTGGGAGAAATATTGCAACGCATTTATTTAAAAATGGACCAGTATCCAGAAACTAAAGACTTACGGCCCAATAATGAAAGAAAGACAACCTAGTTTTTTTAATAAACAAAAGTTTTGAATAGTCACTTCACCAAAGACATATAAGAATAGCAAAAAAAGCACAAAATAATGAGCATAATCTATAGGGAAGTTCAAACTAAAACTACAATAAGATATCACTGTATATCCCTAAGATGTCAAAAATTAAATAGATTGACAACATCAAGTATTGGAATGGATTTAGAGCAAATAAACCCACTCACACATTGGATATATTGTTATCAGATGCAAAATAGTAAAGATACCTTGGAAAACAGTTTAGAAACTTAAAGTGTTTGCATGCAATTTCAGTAAAACACAGACATTTATACCTAAGTATTTACCCAGAAAAAATGCACACATCCACAAAATTTATATGGAAATGTGCAGGAAAAAACTCAAAGCAACCCAAATGTTAATCAGCTAGTAAAGAGATAAGCAAAGTGTGGTGTATTTATAAAATGAAACACTACTCCATAATGAAAAGAAATGTACTACTATACACACAACATGGGTGAATCTCAAGGATATTACGCTGAGCGAAAGAAGTCAGACATAAATACTACATACTGTATAATTCCATTTATTTAAATTTTGAAAAGATAAATCTTGAGTGACAGAAAACAGATCGGTGATTGCCAGGGACCTGGAATGAGGAAACAAGATTTACTCTGAAGAGGAATGAGGAAACTTCTTAGAGAAATGGAAATGTTCAGTCTATCATGATTAGTTGAAGTGGCCATTGCACAGCTGCATACATTTGTTAGAACTCACAGAATTTTATGTTGGAAGCTACAGCATTTCATTGTATGTAAATCATATCTAATAAGCTGATTTTTTAACATGGAAAAACCTCTTATCTACAAATCATAACCGTTAGACATACAAAGATGCTGATTATTCTGAGTGACTTTTGGAATCTCCAGGCAAACCAAGGAAATATTTTGTTTAAAAAAATTCATACGAATGGCCAACAGATACGTGAAAAGATGCTCAGCATCACTAGTCATCAGAGAAATACAAGTCAAAGCCACAACGGACCATCCCTTTATATCTGCCGGGATGGTTATTATAAAAAGTCAAAAGATAACGAGTGTCGGTGAGGATGTGGAGAGGGGAGCCCTTGTGCACTGTTGGTGGGAATGTAAATTGGTGCAGCCATTATGGTAAAAAGTATGGAGATTACCCAAGAAATTAAAAATAGGGCTATCGTATGACCCCACAATCCCACTTCTGGATATAAATCCAAAGGAAATAAAGTAACTGTCTTGAAGAAATATTTGCATCACTATGTATGGTCATTGCAGCATTATTTACCACAGCCAAGAAATAGAAACAACCTTAGTGTCCATCAAGAAATGAATGGATAAAGAAAATGTGATACATATACACGTACACAATGGAATATTATTTACCTTTAAATAAGGTAGAAATACTGCCATTAGCAACAATATGGATGAAACTGGGGGGACCTTACGCTAATTGAAATAAGCCAGACACAGAAAGACAAATACTTCATGGTCTCACTTAGATGTGGAGTCTTTAAAAAGTCCCAGTAACACAGTAGAATAGTGGTCCCCAGAGGCTGGGAGGTAAGGAAAACTGACAGACTTTCAGTTCAAAACTTTCAGGAAAAGATGAATAAGTCCTGAGACCTAATGTATCCTATAGTGACTATTAGTTAATATTAATATACTGTATATTTAAAATTTGCTAAAAGGATAGATCTCAAGAGTTCTTGCCACAAAAAAAGATAATAATGTGAAGTGATGAATATGTTAATTGGCTTGATTGTGGTCATTATTTCAAAAATTAAGTAGATTGACAACATCAAGTATTCGAAAGGACTTAGAGCACATAAACCCAATCACACATTGCATATATTGTTATCATATGCAAAATAATAAAGACACCTTGGAAAACAGTTTAGAAACTTAAAGTGTGTACATGCAATTTCAATAAAACACAGAAATTTATACCTTAGTATTTACCTAGAACAAAATGCATGTGTCCACAAAATTTGTATGGAAATGTGCAGGACAAAACTCAAAGCACCCCAAATGTTAACCAGCTAGTAAAGAGACCAGCAAAATGTGGTGTACACTTTAAAAACACGTAATTTTTATCTGTCAATTGTACATTGATAAAGCTGGGGGTGGGAGGGCCAAATCAATAAAAGGCTCAAGGATCGTGCTATTTTGATAGCAGAACCTGTTGCCACAAGAAAGAACAGTCACACGGTTAACAATAATGTTGGTATATAAAATTATAGTGACTAAATGCTCAGACATGACGCAGAATGAGAAACTGAAAACGCTCCCCTCTTGAATAGTACGATAAGTCAACATATTGATCACTGGCCACATGAATCTTAAGAAGTTTTGTGTAATAACCTTAAGAACACCACCTTCCTATCCAATCTGATAGGTCAACAGACTTAATGAATAAAAGCCAAAGTGTTTAGCATTTGTAAAATCATATATGCCAGTGAAATTCAAGGAATTGTCTGCTTTGAGAGCTGGCCAGAACAAGCAAAGCCCAAGATGCAGGTGATGTTTCGTCACCATGTCTGGACACGAGGTCTGTGCTGGTGTTTGTACAGATGGCGCCCTTTCAATCAATTATGTTCGTGGAAGCTCTCACCTCTCTTGTGCAAAAGTTGACTTTGTCACAACACACTCCATTTTCACA
Source organism: Micronycteris hirsuta (assembly GCA_004026765.1). Classification (NCBI taxonomy): domain Eukaryota; kingdom Metazoa; phylum Chordata; class Mammalia; order Chiroptera; family Phyllostomidae; genus Micronycteris; species Micronycteris hirsuta. The sequence goes on from PVJI01006345.1 coordinate 83,445, forward strand.
CGGGGATTCTGGTGCCCAATATTCCTGAAAATACACTGAAGAATTGTTAGCATGATGCTAAACACTTAGCTTTATTAAACAAGACCAGTTTGTTCAAGAAAAGACTAGTGCGAAGATCTAGACTAAGAACAGACAAATCTGCTGCACACAGGAATCTGCTGACTCAACTGACGAAGAGTTCTGAACAAGTTGTTTGAATTGGAAGATAAATTTCAGGAGCGTTTTCAAGAAGTTAGTTGTTCAGATTTTCCTGCCTGACTTAAAGATGAAGACGGCTCCAGAAACCAGTCTTCTTTGCAGACATTTTCTTCACATAAACCGGTGGAACAAGTTTCTGCAAAGCCTGGAGACAATGTTTTGAGTTCACATGACATGATTTTTGGATGTAAAAAAAAGAAAACACCAAAGGACCTCAGTCTTTGGGAAAATCATGTTGCAAGATGAAATTTTTAAACTGCTCTTTGGACCTGAGAGTGAGAAAGGATATTAACAAGTTTCAAATGTTACTGAAAACCAGCTAGAAGAACTGCAGGTTAGAATTGAACGATACTTTTTTTTGCTGCTGTTATTCAATTACAGTTGTCCCCATTTCCCCCATTGCTCTCCCCTGCCCTGCCCCTCTGCCCCTCCCCCCACCAGTCAATCGCCACCACATTGTCTGTGCCCATGAGCCCTCTATTCATGTTCCTCAAATTGCCCCTTCCCCTTCTTTCCCCATTATCCCCCTCCACCCACCCCCTCTAGTCACTGCCAGTTTGTTCTTTATTTCCATGTCTCTGGATCTGTTTTGTTTGCTTGTTTGTTTTGTTGATTAGGTTCCACTTATAGGTGAGATCATATGGTATTTGTCTTTCACCACCTGGGTTATTTTCAATCCCTTCCCTCTGAATTTACCACTCAGCTTGAGAATGTCACTTTAACAGAAGAAAGAACTTTATGATGTACATTTAAGATGAGATTTACCAATCTACCCCAGAGAAGTTCAGGTTTCTGTGTAAGAAGAGTATGATGCTAATCATAGGGAAGCAATGAACACTCTACTGAATGTTCCAATTTCTTAACATGTATGATCAAGACTTTTCTTGTTTAAACATGCATCAAGGACAAGAACAAATACCTCATTTCAGTTAAAAATAAAATGTGTGTGAGCTTATCTCAAGTTTCATCCAGAATTGAGGGTGTAGCAAAAATCACGCAGAGGATTTAAAGAGGTGAATTTTATTCCTCACATTTAGTGTCAGAACAGCATCATCATGCATCAATAGTTCTATAAAAAAGGTCAAGAATGCTTGCATAATCATTTTGAAGCAGCTAGGGCTATGAGCCTGGCCATGTCACTTTGAGTAAAGTGTGAGTAAAGTTGTGTCTTGGGTGTGTTTTCATTCACACAGCTTCAGTGTATGACTTCAGTAGTTTTACTGTTCAGCATTGTTAACAAATTTTTATGTTGTAAGTAGCATTCGTTAAAATCAATTAATAATGATTATTTAAATTAAACCTAGGGAAACTATCTTTAGAAAACTGAAATTTCATTTTGGCTTGTGGCTGTAATTTACCAAAAATTTATGACGTTTGCCTTATAGATTTCTAAAATTTATAAAACGCAAGGATTAATAGTGAGAAAAGTAAGCAAATCTTAATTATCTAGTTCTTTTTCAAGAATGTTTGGTTAAAATGTTGTTTTTAATTTTAAATATAAAAATACTTGTACATATACTGTCTATTACATATACTACATATTGTAACTCATTAACATCTTACATAGTAAACATTTGTGGTAAGACTTTTAGACCTACTTGAGTAGGTTTAAAAAATCAAGTAAGAAAAAAATTGAACTTTTCAATTTTTGCATCAATTTCCTTTGCAAAAGGAAAACTTCCTCTGTAGGGAGGAAGAAGTAACACAAAAATAGTAATCCAATAAATTGGCCAAAAGGAACAGATCATGACAAAAATATCATTCTTTACTCAGTGATCATCGACAGTAATTGATTCATTTTATCTACAACTTATTTGTCACATTAATGTCCAATTAACTGTAAATATAATTTTTATGCAGAAGTTCTTGAGACCTAGACATTACTACAAGGATTCCTCATAGATAAAAGATTAAGAAAGTTTTACTAGAATATCCACTGGGAAGTTTCAAAGTATTATCCATAAATCCTCTGGAATGGAATGCAACATTTTACAATAATTATGATTTTACAATAACTTTTAGAAATTACATTTTTCTTCTGTAAAAGTAATATTTCCTTTCATTGTATTCTCTAATTAGTTATTGGTATTATAAAAAAAAATTACAGTTTTCTGGATACTTTGTATCCAAATTCCTCACAAAGTTCTTATCTTTCGCTATTAGCTTCAGGTGATTCCCTAAAAATAATTTAATCTGCAAACGGTTTGGTAAATAATAACGATGACAGTAGGTAGTAAACATGTGCCATTTAAGGATGTCCAACATTCCAACTGCCTCATCCTATTAGCACTTCACCTCCATTTGGAGAACATTCCCATTACATATATAGTGTGGCAGTGCTGCTGGGAGAAGACCTTGACCTAGAGTTACCCAAGTGATCTTTTCCTGGGACTTGGCATCTCGAGCCAGTGACCTGACATTGCGCACACAGCTGGAGGCCATAATCATTGAAGCGAAGGCAGCTCTGTTGGACGGCACTCACCAGGATTGCTTCCGACCAGACAGACACCGTCCCTGCCGTGTATCCCCCATCCCAACTCTCATGAGGTTCTCAAATCTTGTTTCCAAGCCTGGTCTTCCAGACTGTCAACACGTCTGTGAGCCTTTGAGAATTTTCAGCAAATTCCCTTTTTTGCTTAAATTGAATAAAGTTCTAACTTATGCCATTTTCACACTTAATTTTTCCTTGGTTTTAATATACTGTTTCTAGTATTTCACCTTTACATATTATTTTAGCCATTGGTCTGTAGCAAATACTCTTTTTTAGGTTAAGGAAATTAATTTCAAATTGTAACTTGCTAAAAAAAAGTTTCTAAACAAGAAATGGATATCAAATTTTATCATATGCTTCAACAGCTACTGAAAGAATCATTTTGTGTGAGTTGACCGACTAACATGACCTATCATAGGAATAGTTTTTTTTACGTTAAATCATTCCTGGGTTAAAGTCCACTTGGTCAGGGTGAACTATTATATCACTTTACCTTCATTTGTTGAGTATTTAACTCTAGACTACCTAATCCACACTCATAAGTAGGATATTCTATTAAGAGCCATCTTTGTTAATTTTTGGTACTAGATTTATACTCAGTTAAATTGGTTCATATTTTCATCTTTTCTACAATATAGAACAGTTTATACATTATAAGAAATACATACTCTTTATGAACTGGAAAGAACTGGGGAACATAGCCATAGACCCTGAGGCATTTATTGAAGGTAAACCTTTGACCATAGTTAAACTAAGATAATAAATAGTCAAACATTTAATAAGAATGAAATTTTTAATGTAAGATTTAGTTATATTGCTTATACATTCTTATGCTTTTATTTTTAGAAGATATTAAGTGGAAATGTCATAACTCTTTTTTAGATCCTAAATATAAAACACAAGCTTTACATTCAGATCATAAACACAACCCATTTCTGTGTCTACTCGGTGGCAGGTTACCATGGGTAAACGCCAGGTACCTAAAAGAATTTTTTCTTCATGAGTTAAGATTGTAAATCTCCAAAAGATTCTTTTACCTACTTCCTGGCACTTTGAGTATAAAATGGAAAGCTGGATTATTTGACACATAAAAATACAATTACATTGTATTGCCTTTTCTTTGGATATGTGCAGATTCTGATGTAGCAAGGGATGAGGTTTCATGTGGATTCTCTGTTGTCCTTATTCAGATCTTTTTATTCTAATCCACTTTTATCAGGTTTC
>PVJI01006346.1:0-87025 GCA_004026765.1 Micronycteris hirsuta
GGGATGCTCAAGGAGCTCGTGTACTTCAACAGCATAAAAAAGACCCAGGTAGAAATGAAGGTTACACCAAATGAAATAAAGAAATATTTACAGGGAACCAACAGTGGGTTGGATGAAGCTGAGAATCAAACCAATGATTTGGAAGATAAGGAAGAAAAAAAAACATTCAATTAGAACAGCAAAAGAGAAAAGAATTCAAAAAAACAAGGATAGGCTAAGGAACCTCTGGGACCAAATCAAACCTACCAACACCCAAATCATAGGGGTGTCAGAAGGAGAAGAGAAAGAGAAAGAAATTAAAAACTTATTTGAAAAAATAATGAATGAAAATTTCCCTAATTTGGTGAAGGGAATAGACATACAAGTCCAGGGAGCACAGCGAGTCCTAAACAAGACGGATGCAAAGAAGAGCACACCAAGACACACCAATCATAATTAAAATGCCAAAGGTTAAAGATAAAGACAGAATCTTAAAAGCAGCAAGAGAAAAGCAGAGTTACCTACAAAGGAGTTCCCATAAGACTGTCAACTGATTTCTCAAAAGAAACTGCAGGCTAGAAAGGACTGACAACTAGTATTCAAAGTGATGAAAAGCAAGGATCTACAACCTAGATTACTTTATCCAGCAAAGCTATCATTTAGAATGGAAGGGCAGATAAAGTCCTTCCCAGCTAACCATTATTATATGAAATGTTTAAAATTAATGAAAAGAAGGTCAAAACTATGAACATTAAAAGGTCAATACATTCACAACTATCAACAATTGAATCTAAAAAACAAACTAAACAAACAAGCAGAACAGTAAAAGATTTAGATATGGAGACCATTTAGAGGGTTATCAGTTGGGAGAGGGAAGAAGGAGAATAGGGGAAAAATTTTAGGGATTAAGAAGCATAAAAGATAGGTACGAAATAGACAGTGGATGTTAACACATTTCGTATCGCATAGAAATCTCTAAGATACGCCAGGGACCGTACATTTTGGGGCAAACTGCACGTTATTTTTTAAATATCATAACTACAGATCATAATGCACTTTAGGTGTTGTTTTTCAATAATTATAACATTTTATAATTGGAAAACTTGTGAGCGGTCCTTAACAGATGGCGAGCGAAACAGAAGAAAACTGGTGAGTGGTACAAAAGGTGTTAAGAACAGAATAGGAAATGGAGAAGTCAAAGAACTTATATGCACAACCCATGGACATAAACTACAAAGGGTGACTTACCAGAGGGAATGGGGTTACTGTGTGGAGGGGGGTAAAGGGGGAAAATGGGGACAGCTGTAATAGCACAATAAATAAAATATATCTAAAAACTGATATACACAACAGTGTGGTGATAGCCAGAGGAGAAGAACCCACTTCAGCCTAGTATTTGGCCTCACCGTTTTTCCCTTATTAGGAGTAATAATGACTTCCATATAGGGTAAACTCAGTGATTGATTCTGGGTCCTCCACTTAATTAACATCTCTGGATCATTTGGTTGGTATCCTTGATACACTTTTTTCACTTGGCTTCCAACATACCACAGTCTTTCTGTTTACACCTAACTTACTAGCTGTTCCCTCTCAGCTTCCTTTGCTGGTTTCACCTCACACCTCCAGGCAAGCAGTGGAAAGAATCCCAGGGCTCATTCTTCCTTTTCTCTTCTCCGTCTACACTGACGCCCTTAATGATCTCATTCAGTTCCCTGGCTATGAAATACCATGCAAATGCTGACAGCTCCCAATTTCTATTTCTACTGAGATTTTGCTATTGAATTAAATCCTCATATATCTATCTATCTGTGACATTCATCCTCAGACCTGCTCTATCTGCAGCTTTATTCATGTCAGTTAGTTCTTCAATTCCATTCCTCCATTTGTTTAGGATAAAAACCTTGGGATAAAAAATTAGGGCTAGAAAGCTAGGCTAGAGATATAAATGTTAGGATTATCAGCATAGAAATGATTTTCAGGGAATCTCCCTAAAAATTATGTTCTCCTTTGTCTTAACAAGATACAAAACGTCCCTTTTCTTTGTTAAAAGCCATGCTTCAATACAAATTAAATTGAAGAATACTGAAATGAATTTGTAAATAGACACAAAACTGACTTCCCCCATAGCAGAGTCAGCAAGTCGCTTGAACCTCTACCACAGAGAGTTTATTTGCGTGTCTAAAGGCAGAAATGATTTCACAACACTGTTACAATTTACAGAGTTGTGAAATACTCAAAAGCCATTAAAGATACAGGACACTCAGAATCACACAACCCAGAAAAGGCTGCTGGGAACAATACAGTTTTTCACTGGAAATACTCAATAAACAATTTGCTTATTTCAAATTTCATTAATGAGATAGGTATTTATATTCACTAACTCACATAAAAGAATTAAAAAAGCTGAAAAGTAATAAAATAGAAAGGGGAAATTATTTTTCACTAATTCAAATATATTTAGATTTTTAAAAGAGATGTTAAATACAAAAACATTCTAGTTAAATATAAAAATACAATAAACATTTCAACAATTTTACTATGACATAAAATGTTATGTTCTTAGTCCTCAAGGTTATATTCAAATTTTCTATTTTTATTATCATAATTCAATCAGTTATAATAATACTAGAAGACCTATTAGAAACCTACCATTCTTTCGGTAATAAATTAGGACTTGAAAAATAAATGTCTTTAAATGGGTAGTATAATAAATAATTTCTAGTTTTTGTTCCTGGTTCCTGTCTTAGAGTTTCAAAACAATTTGGATTTTCCAGAGTAGAAATTTTGTGAGTAGGAGTGTGTTTGTTATGCTAACTAGGTGACTGGCCGTGTGCCTTGGATAACTTCAGGACCCGGGCTGGTCCCCGGAAAGACCAACCGCAAGACTGAAACTTTGGGCTACCCCAAACTCTTGCAAAAGAATGGGAACTGGGGTCTGAACTCATCACCAGGTTAATGATTTCATTGAGCATGCCCACAAATGAGACCTCAATAACAACTCTGGACAACAATCCCAGTGTGCTGACGGTTGGTGAGCACCACATCAATGTCAGAGAGGGTGGCATACAAAGAGTACACAGAGCTTTAGACCCCCAAATCCTACCCCAGACATTACCTGTGTGTCATTTCCATTTGCTGTTCCTGAGCTGTACCCTTTATAACAAAATTGTAATCACAAATATAGTGGTTTGGGTGAGTTCTGTTAGTCATTCTACCAGAGTATCAAACCTGAATGTTGTGGGAATGTAGTTGTGGGAACCTCTGACTTTGTAGCAGGTTGCTTAAAAATGCAGGTGTCTCTGAGTCTTGCACATAACATCTGAAGTGGGGACTGGGGGTAGTCCCATGAACTTTGCCCTTTACTTGTAGGGTTGGCACTAGATCTAGGTAGTCAGTGTCAGAATTAAATTGAATTAAAATCGGTGTCACAGGAGAATAAGTAAATAATGGTCAGTATAGAATAATATGTGTCAACAATAATGGGGAGATATTTTGCTTAAATAAAACACCTTGGGGGTGACCAAAATTATTACTGAATCAGTCCATTTGATGTTCAATTATCAGCTAAATTAAAATAAATTTATAAAATAAATTAGATTTTTCTATGAGTATTGAGATCTAGTTGCACAAAACTTACAATAACTTTTACCAAAGTAACTTTTCCAGAGGATTTCCTTTCCCACCCACATAAATACACAAAGAGGAAGCTTCTGGGCCAGTTCTTCCTACTGCAAAGTAGAAATATGGCAGGTTTCCAATGTATGTGAATAGTGTAAGTGGTAAGCCTGGATGATGTAGGAACAAAACCTACTTTTTAAGTCATCATATTTCATTGCTTACACATCTTTCTGGCATCAGCACATCTTGATTTCATTTAACCAATTTTTTCAGCCATCTACAAAATAAAAATGGAAGGCTTTTACAAAAAAAATTGGGAAAAATAAATCCAGATATAAACAGTACGTCTACAGAATTGTTATAGCAGCTCCAATCATAATGAAAGCAATGTTTTTAAGCTTTCTTGCATTATGAACATAATGCTCCCAGTATTTCAGAAGCAAGGGGTCTATTTATAATGGTCTTGGCCTCACTATGCCAAATCCTTAGCATGTGAACGAAAGCCAGAAAAATCAAGGATCCAAATTACACCATGTAGAATGCCAATGCTAGTTTCTTTTCCATTTCCTAAAGCATAATAAGACTAAGAATTTAGAAAGTCCAGCTAAAAATATGCTTACCCTTGAGTCTTTAAATGTGTGAAGTATAAAACAAACATTTGATCTCTGTTTCTTGATTCAAATCTACATAAAGCAGCACTAAAATTATTTGAAACTGCTTTTACGGCAAAGAGGAAGCATTACAAAAACTTAAACTACACAAAGAAATTAAAGCAACATTCGACTTCACCTCTTTCTTGCAGGACACAATAGAGAAAGCTCACTGGTTTCAAAAGAAGAAAAGAAACTGCTATTATGTCAGCAGATATAAGGATGAAACTACCAGAAAACAAAGTACTGCAATTATACCTGCTATCTGTAAATCTCAGGTGGTGAAGGAACAAAATGGCTGGATGGTTGATGATAATTACTGGAAAACTATGCTCTGTTATTAAGTAAAATTAGCTCACTATGAACCTTCATTTCTAGGTAAGTTGTAATGAGAGTATTGGTTTCCATACCTACATGTTATTAGGATATTTTATAAACTGAAACACCCAAACTCTGGAATGTGAGCTATTTTTGTTTTCCATTTCAACTTTTGGATGAGTACCAAACCTTCACAACTGTGTGTTTATTAATACACAGGTTAAAAGCTATGAAGCTTTGAACATTTCCATTATAAAAGTGAGTTTCTTCCTAACAGTACTAAAAGTTTCCTTAGCTTGGATAGTTCCAAAATATTGGCTAATCCAAAAATGAATTCTAAAATTGTAACTCCATATTTTCAACTTGGAAACAATCAGCAAATAAGCATTCTGTTGAGCAGACATTGGCTTTATTATTATAATTCAAGACATACATCTATGTTCCACCTTTTCCTACTCAGTGGTCATAAACATGACAACATGCCACACCCAGTTGGCCTCACGACTATGCTGAGTACCCACACCCACCAGGAGGGAGGCCCTAGCCTGAACGGAATGCCTCCTTGGTCAGCCCCCTTCAGTGCACCTCACCACTTCAGAATTCCTTAGTTACTCCAGAATCCCCTCCTTACAAGGGACTTCTCAGGGTTATTTATGTCTTAAAGGACAGTTTCCAAAAAAGGCAATGCTTAACAAAAAGATATAAATTATGTCAGCGGTATTTCAAGTATTCCACATTGCTTGTTCAGCTTCCACATTAAGCTGTTCTTGTCTCTGCAATGATGGAGATTACAAATTAGTGTCTCCTCTACAACCATGAAACTAATTTGATTTAAAAATACGTAGGGCTAATCATTTTAACCCCAAATATTTACTTAACACAGAAATGCTATCTTTTAGTGGATGGTGTTCATTCTTGATGAAAGCCTTCTTTCTAAAACTAGAACATACAAATTATTTCCTATTTCAACTTCTCTATTATGTATCTCAGTTGGCCTTGACATAGCCCTTTCTATAGTCCCATCCTGGTACTAAAACTTAACTAAAATCTCTATTTTTCTAAGTTATTTTTGTAGTTTTCAAAAATATAAAAACCTTATGAAATCACATTAAAAGACAATAGTTGTTCTCATTCTCAAAATGAGAATTGCAAAGGTTACTTATTTTAGAAGCTACCAGAAGCAATTCATCTAAAATTCCCACTATTTTTATTATAGCACTTGACTTGATTTAGCCTCAATAAATTAGAAGTCACTCTAATAGTGACCTCACATTTTCTATCTATTTAGACAGCATCTTACTCCTAATTACTAAGGGTTTTGATCAAATATATAATCAGTTATCTTTTTAAACTTAACATTTGTTATTTTTGTAGCATGTTTCCACGTAATTCATTTATTTCCACATAAGTAAATAAAATTCAATTTAACAGCGTTATTTTGTGTGTATTATTTGAAATATATTCAATGTGTTTAAGAACAGGAATGCAGTCTAGATTTTAAAAATAAAGAAAAGTAAAAAATAAATAAATAAAAATAAAGGAAAGGAAAGAAGTGCCAGAATAGGCTTAAAAGTTTGAAATAGGTACCTGAGCAAGATGGTAGAAAAAGCTCATGAAAAAGGAGATAAGCTTTTTCATGTCACAAAAGTACTTATAGAAAGGAACTTTCTTCATACATTTTCTGATTTTTAAAGGTTTATTTACAGTGTTCTATGGAGAATTTAGGGAGCCCTACCACAAAATCAGTAGCATTGGAAAAGCTATTCACTGCCACGTTCAAAAGAGCTGGAAAACATAACATGTGTGGATTGCCCATCTTCCTTTGAAAGAGCAGAAACATACATTGATTCTTTGAAAAGTGCCGTGATTAAAGTGCTTGCGGCGAGAGCTTTCTGAAATCTAGATGTAGGTTCACATTCATAAGTCGTTCCGCTGGACCATTCCACATTCCCACAGTGTTGCCTTAACGTCGAGCCTCATACACTATGGTTCTGTTCAACAGCAACGGCACAGCCAAATCCACGCTTCTTATTTTGAAAGTTCTGTGTTTTTAAAGAGTTTGATCAATGCCTTCTACCCATTAAGTCAGCAAGAAGTATTTTACTAAGGCCAGTTAAAGGGATGAGGTAAAGGCAGGCCAGGCAGGAGAGTAAGAGCGGGGGTGGGGGTGGGGGGTGAGGGCATGTGATGCAAATGGCAGAAAAGAGAAGGTGCTCCCAGGATTTACGGCCTATCACAGCGTAAGCGACACAGGCAAGCACACTACAGGCTGATTACTAAGGTTTCTTAAAGGTGGTTTCGCTCTTCTTTCACATAGCTTGTATCCTGTAACTGTTTTTTTCTTTCATGGCCGTTCTTAGGATGGTCTGCTTGTTTGACCATTGCCTTTATGCTTTACCCCAAGTATAAATGCATTTCTCCAACAAGTGTTCAACTGAAACTCATGAGTGCACATAAGCCTCAGGATATTTTTTAGTAGGTAGACTGGGTTGTAACTAGACCTTTTCTTTTCAAATTAAAAAGTGAGGTGGTATCTTTCATATTTTCTGAAAGATAGAGAACTAGAGAACTGCATGATTTCATAAATGGAAATACACGTGGGTCAGGAGAAAGGCTGACTAAGTTGCACAGCACAAAGTTTGGGGATGACAGTGGATTATCCATTTAAGAAGTACTTAACACATTTCCAAAAGGAAATGCTGACAATTATTTGAGAGCATTTTCTAAATTTGCCTGGAACAACCGCCAATCTTGCTCTGACGACTGTTTTGGATCCAGAAGGCTGTGGTATTAAAAACTTTTCATTTTACCTACCTTTAAATTCTATGTGATTTAAAAATTAAGTAGTGAAAACATGTTAAGTACTTTTTTGTCTAATGTCTGGGAATCCATTTGATTTGGAAATAAATATAATGTTACCAATTTTTGCTTTGTTTTGTTTTCTCTTGTTCAACTTTTGGAACAGTGCAATATACAATAGATTTTGCCATTATAGGCCCAGGAAAGGAAGGAAAGATCAGATCAGAGTTAAATGTAAATGTATAGAATATGCAAAATGTCTAATATAGCTCTCTGTATATCGCAGCCTCTAAATAATGAAAATAGTTTAAAACACTGAGTTTCTATTATGTGCCTCCCTACATATTTACTAATATAATTTTTTTTACTAAGAGGTAAATGGGGATATCATTATCCCCATGTTACAGATGGAAAACTGAAGCACAGAGAAGTTAGGCAACTCGCCAGAGGACAAACAGCCAGTAGATGGCACAGGGTACTGTGAGTCCAGTAATCTGCTGGAATGATAGAGACACGGATTAAAAGGGCAGGTATGCCAACTGCAGAAAGTGAATGGAGCATGGTGCCAGAAGAGTCTGGAGAGGTGCGAAGGGAACAGATCACAGGGGCTTATTAGCCATTTGCAGTAATTTTCTCTTTATCCTAGGGACTCTGGAAAGTCATTGAGAGCATTTTCAGCGGGAAAGGGCATGAACAGATATGCCAGATCATTACTTGACTGCTGTGTGGAAAATGAGTATCGAGAGGCAAAGTGGATATCAAACCACCACGTAGGAGGCATTTAAGGTATCTACTCAGGAGATGTTTTCTGGACCCAGGAAGGTCGTTTGGGAGATAAAGAGATGCTCTGGGGAGGCATTTCATATCCTAAAAGCATTCGCTTTCTTCTAACATTTCCATTAACTGAAATTCATTATCTGGGGAGGCCACTTAAAGCAACTGAACACGGCAGTATAAACAACTGATTGAACAAGGTTCAAAATTAGCATAAATGCTGCTTTCTCCGAGAAGTTTTCCTTGAACAACTATCCTGGGTTGGATGCCTCTGCTCAAGGCTCCAATCATCACCTCTCATAGAATTTTTTAAAAAGTGTCTTATAATAATCTTTTACTCTCCCGTCCCCTCTGTGGGACCCCAAGCTCTTTGAGAATGCGGGGCCCTTTGTGGTGGAATCCACAGGGTTTGGTGCCCATCTCCTTAGTGGCGTTTGAATGGCAAAGGAGAGTAGCTGTATCCCCCAAGAGTAGTTAATTAGTTCAAGTAAATCTGTCCTGGGAAAACCTGGGTCACACGCGCATTAGGGTAAGGAGAGGTGTGGTGTGTGGCTGGAAGACGGCAGACGGTAAGATGCCTTTTCTCCGATAAGGCGCTGCTGCTACTTAATAGGTCCTTAGTTTCAGAGTAGGCACTGCCTTTGCCTCATGCAGCCTCACTTCTGGCTAAATCATTGTCCCTTGTCATCCCACCAACAAACCCTCTTCTCAAGCAAAATACTTTCACACTCTCACAAAAGAGCCTGCATTTCACTGGACTTAATAAAGATTTCATGGAGAAACGTCCTTCCGAGAGTTACAATTGTGAATTTCAGAATGAACAATAGAGAGAAACTTGTGTTCATACATACTTATTCTATATAAACAACTAGAAACAGTGCATAAAAATATAGTTTTCTCACCATTTGACCTATTTCCAAAGTCAACTAGAATTGTAATTTTTGTATAAACATTTGTTGAATTTATTGAGTGCCTGTTAGATGAAAATTTCTGTGAGTGACACTATGAGGACTACAAAAATAAAAATAAAAATTGTATTAAAGCATTCATGTCTAAGTTTATATAAATAAATTCTATATTCTAATGACTTGAGAAAAAATATAGCCACCCACAGAAGTCAAGTCTTTCATGGAATGTTCCCAATCACAACACAGTAATGACATGAAAACAAACAAAAAAACTTAAAATTCCCTGAAGGGAAGGCTAGATTTTCTAACCCAATATAACAACAGATGTACCAAAATCATCACTTCAACTTTGCTTGAGAACATATTGCATAGTTTATAAAGTACTTATTTCGAATTGTAGCAGATGTAGGTTCTAACCCCATCCTTTAATTGTCATTTAGGACTCTCAATTTACTTACCTACAATAAAGGACAGTAATGCCCACTTTGAGCGGTGGGACTCCAGGGAGGTAATGTACAACGTGGTACATGTCTAGCACCGTGCCTAACATACCATAGCAATGAGCCACAACTACCAGACTGGCAGCCAGATCCTAAACTAAAGCTGTCTCTGAGAGTTCAGCTATGAGTCCTTTGGATTAATAAATATCACATAAGTTGAATGTAGAATTTCAGGAAAATATGCCAGAAATATTAGAGAAACGTGAGTTGGGAGGGTGGGAATGGGAGTGGGCTGCATTTTTATGTGTGGTTCCCAACCTGAGATTTCTTTCTTGAGTCTCCGAGGCATGAAAGAGATGATTGGTTTTTCCTTTTTGTTTTAGTATTGTTCAATTACAGTTGTCCCCATTTTTCCCCATTACTCTTCCCCTGTCCTACCCACCCCCTCGCCTCCTGAATTCCATCCTCCCCCACCCAGTTGTCTTTGTCCATGGGTCCTTAATACATGTTCCTTGACCCTTCCCCTTCTTTAACCTGTTATCTTCCTCCCCTGTTACTTAGCATAATGCCCTCCACTTCAATCCATGCTGTCTCCAAAAGTAGGAGTTCCTTCTTTATGCCTGCTGTGTAGTATTCCATTATGTAAATGAACAACAGTTTTTAGATTCACTCATTTACTGATGGGCACTTAGGATGTTTCCAGCACTTGGCTGTTATAAATGGCACTGCTATTAACATTGGGGTACACAGGTTCTTTTGAATTGGTGTTTCAGGGTTCTTAAGGTATAATCCCAGCAGTGGAACTGCTGGGTCAAAAGGCAGTTCCATTTTTAGTTTTTCGAGGAAATTTCATCCTGTTTTCCAAAGTGGCTGCACCAGTCTGCCTTCCCGGAGATGATATTCTTAATGAAGCCAGAAAGATTGAGAGCAGTACCAATTACACCAACAATTTTCAACCAGTGTGCTGCAGAATTTTAATATGTTAATTTTTAAATTAAATTTATTTTCTATCACCATTTACCCCCATATCATCTTCCACCTCCACCCACCCCTCCTATCCCCACAATCATCACACTGTTGTCCACGTCCATAAGTTCTTTCTCTCTTTTTTCCCCCATTTTTACTTGATCCCTCCACCCCCCAAACACTCTCCAGAGCTGTCAGCTGCCCTCTATCTATGAGTCTGCCTCTATTTTGCTTGTTAATTCAGTTAGTACCTAACTATTTAGTTGTAGGCACTGATCCTTTTTTCCTTAGATTGTCCAATAAAAAATGACAACAGCCAACACAACAATAGCCATCCGGGTGCAAATGCCCTGTCTGAACTGTAAACATATAGGTCATATAACAGCATTGTATCTTATTGTTCAAGTAGCATAATAAGGTTGCATCTAATTGGTTCATTCTTGGTAACACAAATCCTTATATACAAGTAAGTATAGGCACCTGATTTTTTAAAAAGCCACTTTGGAGCAAAAAAGAAGGGTAGGTAATTACTAATTTTTTGTAAATCAAAATTATACCTATTTTTTTTCAGACTGAAAAAACTATAAATATTTTTTTGGTGTACTGCAGAATTTCAGTAATTAGTCTACGTGTGCCATGAGGTGAAAAAGGTTGAAAATCACTGTATTAGACCATAGCAAATATATATGAAGGCTACATGTGAGTAAACTGATTATTTCTTAAGCTAACTAATATGGATTTGCTCCGTGACCCATGGAGTAAGTTGTAGGTGTTTTGGGAAAAGTCTGGGCCTCCGTGACTGGTTTCCTCAGACATGTGGTGATCCACGTCACCCCCAGGAAAACACCACTGCACCCTGTGTCTCCACCACCTCCATGTCTCCCTAACACCCTTCTCTGGAGACCAAAGAGACATATGGCGAAGAGAACAGACCTCTATGTTTATTGCCATAGAGTACCTACTTGGTAACACTTATGACAATACATCTGAGATGTTAATAAATCTCTTGAGGCGAAACATAGGTCCGGTGAGAACATGGAGCAAGAACGCCAAGAGAAAAGCAGCTAGAGTCAAGACCCAGCCACCCTTACATGTGACCCACTGAGATGTCACAATCGAATGGAAATGGTTTCGAGACTGACATTGTTATTCAGGATTTAAAAAGCAAGTTAAAGAACCAAATTCCTGACTGCAAAATATATATTAAGTTTAGTTAAGATCCGCTACTAATCATGTGTTTGGAAAGGGACCGGTATTTTTCAGATCACTTGTGGCAAATCACACCGAGAGAAATATTGAAGGGACACTGGCCACTTAAATATATTTGTGACGGGTCATTTCAAGAAGGTGTTGCCATAACGGCATGCTAATACTTAAATAAATACTATCTACTGAAATTTAAACCACTCATTATAAATCTGGTTGCTTCAGTAACGTTACTGCCGATAAGCAAAATGAGGAAGTACTCACAGGACCATGCAAGCTTTTACAACTGAAAGTCCATGATGCTAGCAAGCATTTAAGTAATCTCAACATCTTAAGCTCAAAAACAAAACTCCAAGAAAAATAAATACCCAATATATCTAAATGTCATTCATGCTTTTTTTTAAACTTAATTTTTTTAAAAGATTTTATTTATTTATTTTTAGAGAGAGGGAAAGGGAGGGAGACAGAGAGGGAGAG
This sequence comes from Micronycteris hirsuta, assembly GCA_004026765.1. Lineage (NCBI taxonomy): Eukaryota > Metazoa > Chordata > Mammalia > Chiroptera > Phyllostomidae > Micronycteris > Micronycteris hirsuta. Next base: position 12,136 of record PVJI01006346.1, read on the forward strand.
AAACAGCAATGCATGGTTGCCTCTTACATGGTCCTCACTGGGGACCAGGCCCGCAACCCAGGCATGTGCCCTGACTGGGAATCGAACGGGGACCCTCTGGTTCCCAGCTCATGCTCAATCCACTGAGCTACACCAGCCAGGCAAAATGTCATTCATCTTTAAAAGATAAATATTTAATTGTCCATTTAACTGCTAGGACTATGCAAAACAAGAGACTAAAATGCCTGAAAGTAGCTAGAAATCCTTGTAACGCTAAATCTCAGCCATTCTTGGAACAGACGTTATAGCTAAAATGGTAAACCTAGATAGAGAATTAACCGTGTGGCCTTCTTTCTTTGCTCCCTACCTATGTCATCAACAAATGACATTTTAGTTTAAATAATAAAGCTAGCAATATTGAAAAACTAGAAAGAGAGAGGACATAGCTTTACATTAGTTTTGTAATTCTAATAATATTAAGTACATAAAAACTCTGGCCAGTTATAATGCTGAGAAATACCCACTCTATGGATTGTTACTTTCAACATATTACATACACCAAGATTAATGCTGACTGTGGGAATATTTTATTTCAAAGAAGAATCTATAATAAGGGATAGAGCTTTAATGAGAAATAAATACTATTGGCATTATTGCTAGGATAATTAAATATAGATATTTTAAATATATACTGAAGAGTATATTCACTATGTTGTAAAAGGAATTTTTAAATAATATACAATAAAACTTTGGGGAAGACAAATCATCTGGTTTCTCAGATGTAAGAAATTAAAATGTGGGTGGGTTGGGGAGGAGGGGAGGGGAGAAAATGCAGACAACTATAATTGAAGAACAATAAAGTAATAAAAAAAGAAAAGAAATTAAAATGTGAATGCAAAATATAATCTATTAAGGTGAAAAAAAGTCCCTGTTAAGTATGGTATGTACCCAAATCCTTAAGTCCTTTTCAATGTTTACATAGGCTCTAAAATTCTTAATGAATTTAAGAAGAGTTTATACACATAAAAGATATATACACATATAAGGTATGCACTCTTAAAATTTAATTATTTCTCATTTAATCATTCCTTTTCATAATGGTCTGGCTTGATATCAGAGAATGATGAAAATGTAGAGTACACCTCAGAAAATGACTGCAAAGAATAATATGCTTCCTGACAATAAAATAATATTGAACACTTACATTTTTAAGAGTTTTCATGAATATACAAGTAGAGCTAGACTGTCCTCACCTTCGGAAGTTATTTAAAGTAAATGTTTTCAATGTGAAATTATTTTAATGAGGAGAGAATCAAAAAAAAGTTTTGAATGATAGCAAAGATTTATTGTTACCCACTTTCTTTTAAAAGTGTGACAGAGTAGCTGTAGATTTTTCCCAACATTTGGGGTCAGGATGTGAGGCTAGGCAAAGGGCAAAGATGATTCAAAACCAGTAGATTAATTTACTTTTAGCCAATTATAATTAATATCACATGAAGACTGTTTACATCTTTGCTGTCATCCATATGCATTAGCACCAGGTTAATGTTCAAGCCATGAACCAAATGATTGCTTGCATAAATCTCCACTGCTGCTCGACAGAAAGTCCACTGCCCTCTCTTTACTTCCTGGGAATAACCTTTGATCTTCAGATCAACAGTAAAATAATTACTAACTTTGGCCAAACCGGGATTAGTCATTTCAGTTCTGAGTAGCTGCACAGCTGGAAACAGATGTGCAGGTCTCCTGCACAGATCCTAAAGGATCTTCCCCAAGCATTTATATCATGCTTGTCATCCGTTTATCAGAGGCCAAAATGTTTCTCTTTTGTAAACGTGTGTAGAACATTCTCAGAATTTCAAACAATAACAAAGCAGGGCTGAACGTGGCCGAATGCAAAAAGGAAATCTCCCATCTGTCCAAATCAAATAGTTGCATTATCAGAAAATGAAGGGTAAAAACAACTCACACACATTATTTTAATATAGATTTTCAATAATTTGTCCAAAAAGAGACACTATACGGGGAAAATGCCAAAAGTTTAAACAAGATGGAAAATACAAGGGAAAATTTTTTTTCACATTTTTTTATTGTTGTTCAAGTACGGCTGTCTCCATTTCCCCCTCATCCCAGCCATCCCCACTTCCCACCCTTGATCCTACCCCTCTCTGGCTTTGTCCGTGTGTCCTTTATACATGTTCCTGACAACCCTTCCCCCTTTCCCCGCTATTATCCCCTCCTGCCTCTCCTCTGGTTACTGTCAGTTTGTTCTTAGTATCATAATTGTGAAAATATCTTTTAAAATGTGTTAACCCATGAAGTTAACTTTTTTTGTTAAATTTATTTTTCTTCTTTCCCTTTTTATGCATCAATATCAGTAATGTTATTTTTAGAGAAGATTACCTACATGAATACAATATCACATGAAAAACTGTATACTAATTGTTAATACTTTTAAATGTCATTCATTCAAAGAAGACTATCCATTCAATTATTCAACAAATATTTATAGTCTATTAAGTGCTAGACACAGTATAGGGATTGGAAATAAAAAATGTGAGTAAGACAGAATATAACTACAGGCTCATGTGGAATTATGAATTCAACTGAAAAGAGACAGGCAACAAGCAAATAAATAAAGTTAATTTCAAGTAGTGATTAAAGCTAGGATAACAACAAAACCAGTGATATGACGACCGGGGTGTGTGGGCAGCCTGGTTTAGAATAGGTACCTAGTCAGAGAGGACCTCCCTGAAACTGATGTCCCCTGGCGTAAGACTTAATGATGGGAAAGAACTAATCATGGGAAAACAGGGACTAAAACTGTGTAGGACTGTAGGTAGAATGAATAGCAAGTGCAAGAGTCCTGGGGGGATGAGCTCGATGTAGTTAAGGAACACAGAGGAATCATAACTGGAGCATGGAAGCTCAGGGAACTGGCAGGCACTAATTTTCACTGGGCTGTGAAGGTCTGATAAGGACAACTGATTTTATTGTACATATATTTGGGGTTTTTCCTAAGCATATTTTGAATCTTTTCCCATAAGGAGCATTGATAGTATGGAAAAGCTAGAACTTTTTAAATATAAATTAATGAATAGGAAAGAAAAATAGTTACAATGAGGCCTATACTAATATTTAAAAAATTAATTTAACAGGCTCTTCTTGTTTTGAAAAAGAAATATCTAACCCAGCCAATTTTTTCCCCTATCTCCTTAGGCTATTGTCACACACAGGGCAATAGGAACATTTCAGGTTAAATTTCACAACTGTCAAAAACCTCTTGGGGCTAATTTTTACATTTTATTGAGTTTGGCTCCTGCACTGTCTGATTCGATAGAACTGACATTACTCGGGTATCACACAGACGCAGACTAAATAAATTTGCAGTTGGAACTCTATTGTTTTGATTCCAGTTGTTCTCTGCAGCTGAGCCCCTTCCTTGCTCACTTGAGAAATAAGGACTCAGGGGTCACACCTCACATGAAACCAGCTCATGATTGACATATTTTTATAACTTAAGCAATATGTTTCTGAAGAAATTAATAACATTTTACTGAAGAATAAATTAAATGAATATTATTTTAATTTAGCTTCCCAAGGTTAATAATTTTACACTGATTAAAATCCAATATATGTCTTGTAAGGACAAGTAGAAAAATACAAAGAAAATCTTACATGCAATTCCACCACCCACAGATAGCCACAGTTAGTATTTCGGTGTCCACCTTCCAAATAGTAGGGTTTTTTAAGTCTACCCACTTATTACTTGTTTGTTTTTTAACTTAACTTTGGGGGCTCCATAGTATTCTAAGGCACAGAATTATTAATGATAATTGATGAGCCACAATTATATAACCAATATCCTACTGCCAGACTTTTAAATGGTTCTAAATATTTCCATATATATGTATATACATGGAAATGTAAAAGTATATATAAGGAAATGCATATGTATATATATGGAAATACACACACACACACACACTCACAGATATGTATTCTTAAGTCATAAAACTAGAGGAAAACATAGCCAGTAGGCTTCTTAACTTTGACCTTGGCAATGAATTTTTTGGGTTTGACACAAAAGCAAAAGCAACAAAAGCAAAATAAACAAGTGTGAAATCAAATTAAAATGCTTCTGCACATCAAAGGAAACCATCAACAAAATGAAAAGGCAACCTATGGAAAGGGCTAAATATTCACAAAATTTATATCTGATAAGAAGTTAATATCAAAAATAAATTTAAAAACTCATACAACTCATTCTCTGGTTTCTCTTCAGATCGTATAAATCTTTTGCCTTTTAAAAACTTATACAACTCAATAGCAAACGAACAAACAAAAATAGACACCAATCTGAATTTAGAATGGGAAAAGGATCTGAATAAACATTTTTCCAAAGAAGACATACAGATGGCCAACAGGTACATAAAAATGTGCTCAACATCATTAATCATCAGGGAAATGCAAATCAAAAGCATGCCTATGTTTATTGCAGCATTATTTAAAATAGCTAAGATATGAAAACAAGCTAAGTGTCCATTGATAAACAAATGGATAAAGATATGGTACAACAAATGAACAAACAAACAAACACATAGATACAAAGAACAGATTGATGGTTGCCAGATGGGAACAGGGTTGGGGAGGTGGTAAAAAAGGTGAAGGGGATAGAAAAAGTACAAATTGCCAGTTACAAAAATGGCCATGGGGAAGTAAAGCGAAGCAGAGGGAATATAGTCAATGACATTGTAGTAACCAAGTATGGTGTCAGATGTGAGCTACACTTCCTGCGGTGACCACTTCATAAGGTATAAAAATGTCAGTTCATGATGGTGCACACCTCAAAACTAATTTAATAGTGTATGTCAACTGTAATTGAAAAGCAACTATTTTTTAAAAGGCAAGCTATCATGTTTGTTGAAACGGCTATTATCTAAAAGACAAGCAATAACAAGCATTGGGGAGGGTATGGAGAAAAGGCGACCTTTGTGAACTGTTGATGGAAATGTAAATTGGTGCAGCCGCTGTGGAAAAAATATGAAAGTTCCTCAAAAAATTTGCCATAGAAATACCATATGATCCAGAAATTCTACTTCTAAATACTTATTTGAAGGAAATGAAAACACTAACTCAGGAAGAAGGTATCTGCACAATCACGTTTATTGCAGCACTGTTTACAACAGTGAAGGTACGGAAATAACCTTAGTATACATTGATGAATGGATGAAAGGAAATGTGATATATATTTATTAAAGAAAATGTAATGTATATGTAAATAATGGAATATTATTCAGGCATTAAAAAGAAGGAAGCCCTGAATTTGTAACAACATGGATGGATCTTGAGGGATTTTGCTAATGAAATAAGTCAGAGAAAGGCAAATACTATATCAATACTCACTGATATCTGGAATGTGTAAGTGAACAAGATGACTCATAGATACAGAGAACAGATTGGTGGTTGACAGAGGCTAGAGGTAGGGGTGGGTGAAGGTGGGGGAAGAAAAAATGGGTGAAGGGGGTCACAGGGTAAAAAATACTAGTTATAAAATAAGTAAGTCCTGGGGCTGTAACGTACAACATGGTAACGACAGGTAATGATCCTGTGTTGTATATTTGAATGTTGCTAAAGGGGTAAATTTTTAAAGTTTTCTGCACAAGAAAGAAAAAATGTAACTATGTGTAGTGATGAATCTTAACTAGACATATTATAGTGATCATGTTTCAATGCATACAAATATCCAATCACTATGCTGTACACCTAAAAGTGATATACTGTTATATGTTGACTTTATCTAAAAGACAACAACAACAACAACAAAAAAAAACATTATCTGGTCAAAACTATTGACAGCACCAAGATTGAGAAACCTGGCTTAAGGTAAGAAATATATAATCTTTGTGATTAAAATGAAGTCAGTTTTCTGTGAACTACAGATCAGGGGTAGTTGGTCTACAGAGAAAGAGAAAAAAAAGACATAGAAAAGCTAATAGTTTCGTAGTCCTTGGTCTTTATACCTTGAAGGAATGGCTACATTCCTCCCCTCTCTGGCTATATGAGGCATTTCATAGTATCTTTATAGTAACTCCTACTTAACTAGCTACAGTTGGTTTCTGCTACTTGCTCTTGCTATGTGCTTTAAGAAGTGGTTCCCCCCAAACGTACTTTTTGTGCAGAATATGAATGAAGAATTACTGATTAATACACAAACAGGATAAAATGCAAAAAGAAAAAACCCAAGAACAAAACAACTTACTCTGGGAAGTGGGAAGAGAAATTATCAGCGAATAATAAACATGAAAAAAATGTCTTCACAATAAGCTTAAGTTTTTAGAGGGCAATAGAAGTAAATTTAAATAGGAATATGGAATAAAGTATGTTTCCCTTTAATTTAGATAAGTTGCCTAAGCCCGACTCCTTCATATGCAAAACCAAGGTAATAAAAACAATATGAGTCAGAGCCTTTCACTTGAAATGAGAAAAAATTCTATTTTATGAATAATTTGTGTGGCACAATCTTTGTGCACCCTAAATTGGAAAAGTCCTTAAATCTTGAACAAATCTAAAACCAGCCACTTGTCTGCAGTGAGACAGACCTCTCTTTATCTTTCTGCTCCCAAGTCTCTGCTTCATTCATTTTTTAAATAACAGTTTTGAGATATAATTTCTGTAGCATTAAGTTCAACTAATTCCAGAACATTTAATATCTCAAAATGAATCCCATACCCATTCGTTTTGACTCCTCCTCCCTTTCTCCAGCCCTATTCACCCAATAATCTACTTTCTGTTCTTATGGATTTGCCTATTCTGGATATTTTATATAAATGGAATCATATACGTTCCTTTTTGTATCTGGCCTCCAGGTTGATCCATGTTGTAGCATGTATCATAACTTTGTTCCTTTTATCTTTATTGCTTTGGTGCTTCATTTTTCTCATTCTCTCTGGAAACCAAAGGTTCCATCTGCTCTGGTCCATATGGAAGGAAAGGTGGCTGCCAACAGGTCTGGAGCTTAACTGCTTCCAGATTCACTCACAAAGTCAGACTGGCTTGACTCTCAGGGACCACAGTGCACACGCAAGAGCTCTGATGAGTTAAACTCTGGGAAGGCTCATCTTTAAACCAGTCAACTGAGGTTAATATCTGAGAAGCTTGTCCTGGGTTCCTCCTTGGTACGCATCGACTGTAGTGAGGGAAGCAGCTCCAGGTTATAAAAATGTCTGATACGAAGAAGCCACACAGAACAAAGCTGGAGTCAGGTTTGGGAGTTACGTTACCCAGAATATTTGGGGATGGACGAGTGAGGAGATGAAATAATGGGTTTAGTATAATTCATATCTGTCAGACTAATGAAGAATAAGAAAATAGACATAAAAATAATTTAAATATATGCCAGTGCAAAATGTTGTCAGTTAGTTTACCCAAGAGAAGCTTAGACATTCTAGAGAAATTGTGAAAGGAGAGTGAAAAATATTTGTTGCCAGGGTTTTGATTAATGGAGACCTCTCAGTATCTTCCCTTAAGAAACGCTGGGCAAATTCTTAGCTACTTTTTTTTCCAGGAAAGTGTAGGGTTTTGTGAGCCCGAAAGGTCACCAGCTCGCTTGTTGCTCAGGGCACGTACCTAGGTTGCTGATTCGATCCCAAGTTGAGAGGCAAACAGAAGACAGCCAAATTGATGTTTCTCTCCCTCCCTCCCTTTCCCTCTCTCTACAAAATAAAATAAAAAATAGATATTTTTTAAAAATAGAGGGGTAGTAAAGTAGTTGATAAGGAACTGCTAGAGAAGACTCTATTCTTTCACTTTGGTTATGGTTATATGAATACATATTTTTATTGTTTTTAAGTTATAGTGTAATTTCCATTCACTTTCGTATGTATATTTCATAATTTTAAAAATTATTATTCCCCAAAAAATGAAGGGAAGGAGGGAGAGAGAGACTATGAGAATGAATTCCATTTTTTGTTTTTGTTTTATGAAAAAGACAAGTGTTTCAAATTTGCTGTACATTTTCTGTCCTGATAACTGGCCAGCATTTACACATTGCCAAAGACATATGTGGAGAGGGTGATGGGAGCACATTTCATGCAACCTTCAAGATAAAAATAATGTTTTTAAAACAACATAAGATAGAATCTTTAAAATTTATTTTAGAAAATGTTTCTATCATTATAAGATCTTGTAGCAAAAATTAATGTATATTACCTGTAAAATTATGTATGCAAATATAAAAAATGTGTGAAAGAATGTATTTAAGTACTTTAAAAAACATTCCAAATGAAAATTTTCAGTGAATACTTAAACCAATTTTTTAAAATTGTTAAAATGATAGAACTTCAAAATAGTTTGCAAGAAAAGTGATTGACATATCAGAAAGATAGAAATTTACTAGCCAAAATATAGCAAAAATTTGGATCTATGTACCATTTTGAGTTACCTTTTCTAGCTGACGGCTTCAAAACCAAGCTTGGGAGAAAAAAAAAAACAAACAAACCTTAAAATCAGAACAGACCTTCGAACTGCTGTATCACACACATAATTAAACAAAGGCTTTAAAAATTTTTTTAAATTAATTACATTGCATTCTCTGCAATATTAGTATTTATAAACCAGTTCTATCAGTAATAGTTAAAAATAAATTAAAAGTTAGTAAAATATTTACTAAAAACTTTATTTCAAATTTGTCAATTTATTTTAAATTCTAATTTTTTTAAAATATTTTATTTATTTATTTATTTTTAGAGAGAGGAGAAGGGAGGGAGAAAGAGCAATGTATGGTTGCCTCTCACATGGCCCTCACTGGGGACCTGGCCTGCAACCCAGGCATGTGCCCCGACTTGGGAATCGAACCAGGACCGTTTAGCTCCCAGCCCGCGCTCAATCCACTGAGCTACACCAGCCGGGCTTAAATTCTAATTTTATGCTTATCATTTTATCACATTATAAATTTATATTTTGTGTACTGTGTATTGTACCCAATGCCAGTGATTTATAGATATCATTTTTCTGTAAATACACAACATATTGCATTCTTGCTACAAAATTATAATGAAAGTACATAATTTTTAAAAGTTTGGAGACTAATGGTCTAAATTCTTTCTATCATCACAAAAAATATTAAATTTGGATTTCTTGCCCTTGACCATAAACATGTAGTGAGAGGGCCAACATGAGCCATCAGTTTAATTACATAAGTATTATAGTTCCATATCTTTTGCCATACAAATCAGTGTTCTTATATCACATTTGCATGGTAGTTGTTCTTTAATGTTCATGTTATTTAGCTTTTTCTTTAACCTGAGTTTCTAATCATTTGCATAGAACTTGCAAAAGTCTTCTAGTTTTTTAATATTCAACACACCGGTTATTAAACAGTATATTATACAGACTTATATGAGTAATTCAATCTCCAAGCAGAAAGGAAATGAATTTAGAGGGATGACTACTTTCTAATATATGAACTGTTCAACTATGATTTTAGGCCCTTTGTAGTTCCAAAGCTTGCAAAAATATTTTATATTGGTCTGCATGAAACATCTTCTCTCATTTTTTCTGGCAAATGCTTTGCGAGGCAGCAGGCACAACGACTGGGTGAAACAGCCTTTATCTTCCTCAGTCTCAGGCCATCTTTCCTCTGGTCTTCTGCTCCTTACTGGATAGGTTTTATTATATTTTAAAATATTATTTTTATAAAAAAAATTGTTAAAGGTTTATACGTTTGTCTCAGTCAGTGAACTCTAAATCCTTTAGAACAGAGACTGTGTCATATCACCTAAACTTGTAAGAGATGATCCAAGAATTATTTTTAATGAATAAATTAGTCATAGATGCATCATTCTTATGCAAAATGATGCATAGATGCATCATTTGATTCATAGATGCATCAAACATAGATGTTTCATCCAGATGAAACATCAGTGCTTCAGAAAAACTGTTCTAAAGAATAGAACTCCAGTAAAAATCTCTATGAAAAAAGAGTTCCATTGACAAATGTTCTCGTGTGATGTATATTACTATATTTCCTTAGTAGAAATCCAAAATATATATCAGTCTATTAAAAGACTCTGAGAATTCTTCTAGTAAATAAACCTGTTTAAATTCTTTTAACTCAGACTTTCCCAATATATATGTCAAATGCCCCTGTTTTTCTAGAACACTTATTAATGTCCTATGGAAGTGGTTTTCTATGCAATAATACTTCAGGAAATGCTATCACAACATTTCTATTGTTAAATGTGCATGCAGAGAAAGCATTCAGGGGAAGAGCAATAATTATACTTAAGTAATTTAGTGGGCTGTCTGCAGCTAAAGTGAAGGAAATGAATTCTAAAGAGTTAAATTATTTACCCATGTAGAACTATGCCATTTGTTTATATTAAAAACATATGTTCTAAATTGAGAGGTAAATTTTATTCCATGTACATTTTTAGAGGGGGGAAGTTTTGTAGTTCCACTTGTCTAAAAATGACTATAATATAAAAACTAAAATGTTTTTAATTTAATCAATAGAATTCATAAATTAAGCAGCAGCCATTGTATATAGACCTCTATACTGTCAGCCTTGAGAATCTCCATGTTTAAAACCATGGTGCCAAGTAACTCTAGGGATAGGTGACCAATCACAGAAGAAAGTCATTCTCATCTTTTGATTTTTGACCTCAAAGAGCATTACAAATTTGACCACTTATTTTATTCAAATTTGGATTTCAATTCTCTTATTCTATTTTTCTAAAGAAAAATCTGTTCATAAGGGTATAAAATTATACTGCTGAAGTTAATGAAAAGGAATTCATTGGGTAAGTGAAAGTATTTTTTAATTGTTAATATTCATCCTGAAATATAATTTGACATTTAAAAATCAGTCTCATTCATTTTATAGTATACATAGTAGAATGCTTCTATATGAATTTAGCAATGAATCTGTTAATTATTTGTGATATTACTAAAATCACGTATTTTGTTAACTCAAATAAATTAAATTCATTTGAGGTAAATAAAATACTGAAATAACTTGCAAATAATAGGTCATCTGTATTTATTCCTTCAAAAGGTATTAGTCATGTATATCACTAAATAGAATAAACACCAAGTGAGATTGACTCTTAGAGTATATGTGTGGGCAGCAAACCAGTTTAAAGTATGACACTTTTTAGTATCAAAAATATTATTTGATGAATTTTTTTAAATATGGAAAAACAATGTTATTTCACTCAATCTCGGTCATGTGATTTATGGGGAGTGGGGTAAGGGAGACAGAAATAAACACGAATGATGGACCCATAATGATTTGGACTCCTTATGCTACAGATTGGGAACCATTCCAAATGTGTTAATATAGATTCTACAGACTCTTGACTCTTCACCCCCACAGAAAACTTCAACACTACAAAAGGGGAAAGGAATTTTTAACTTTTTGTGTGTGTTGCTTTGTTCCTTGGGAAAAGACGCCAAATGAAAAAAAGTCTACTTGCAGTAAAAGAAGCATCAGAAAGAATCAAGGAGAATATTTCTCATAATAAAGAAGTACATTTTTCTCCTCTTCTAAATGATTGAATTACCTGATATCGATACAGGGGTAATGAATAAATTAGTCACATATGCTTTATTCCTTACACCAGTGTTTCTCTCGGCCCCTGGCTGGGGCACACAGGGGAGGCAACCAATCAGAGGCAACTATTCTCTCTCACACTGATGTTTCTCTTTTTGCCTCTCCCTTCCTCGCTCTCCAAATCAAGCATATACTCAGGTGAGGATTTTAAAAAATTAAAAAGACAAGAATATGACTGACCATGAAATCACTAAGAGTTAGGAGGAAGTAACAAGCACTCTATTACCTTTGAACTATCCTTAAGGAACTCTGTAACAGAAGGAGGAAGGGGGTAGAGAAGAAATAGGACAATGAAGAGAAAAATAATCCTAACTTTGTACAGATTTTTGGACTACACATTTCAGCTTTTTGAAAACTACTTTCCATATAGCTTTCTTCCCTGTCCAAATGTTATTAATAATATATTTATATTATTAATATAAACATATACTGGGACTAGAGGAGGATGTTTAATAAAGTGAAGCTTATGAGTGAAAAAAAGGAGGATAAAGTTATTTCTAAATGTCGGGAAATGCAACCTTCTTTTCAAACACTATGGAGTACCACGTGTTTTAATAGATTGTTAGCTTTTAACAAAATTATTTATAAATGGTGTTTACTTGGTTTTTAAATAAAATCCATAGCTACTTCCTATTTCTATATACATAGTATTATCATTGTGAAAATTTCAACAACTCACAGACTTTAACTTAAAAAAATTAGTTTCGCCCGGCTGGAGTAGCTCAGTGGATTGAGCACGGGCTGGGAACCAGAGGGTCCCGGTTCGATTCCCAGTTGGGGCACATGCCTGGGTTGCAGGCCAGGTCCCCAGTGAGGGCCATGTGAGAGGCAACCATACATTGCTCTTTCTCCCTCCCTTTTCCTCTCTCTGAAAATAAATAAATAAAATCTTAAAAAAAAATTAGCTTCACATTTTTTAATTTAGAAGACTGATGAGTTCAGATCACACTATGTATTCATTTCTACACATTTTCGCACATAGTCACACTACTAAAATGTAGAGGTAACTATAAATCATGTCAAAATAGAATGCCCTGTAGCATATATTACATTGTCTGTGATCTGAGTAGTATGACCCTATTTAATTTTTTTTTTAATTTTATTTATTTATTTTTAGACAGAAAGGAAGGGAGGTAGGAAGGGAGAGAAACATCAATGTGTGGTTGCCTCTTGTGTGCCTCCCCACCAGGGACCTGGCCCACAACTCAGGCATGTGCCCTGACTAGGAGTCGAACCAGCTACCCTTTGGTTAGCAGGACCATGCTCAATCCACTGAGCCATACCAACCAGGGCTGTTTAACTTTTTTAATTTATTAATTTTAGAGAGAGAGGGAGGGTGAGAGATAAACATCAATTTACTGTTCCACTTATTTATGCACTCATTGGTTGCTTTTTGTATGTGCCCTGACTGGAGATCAAATCCAAAACCTTGGCATGTTAACAGGATGAGGCTCTAACCAATTGAGCTACCCAGCCAAGGGCCATATAACCCTGTTTAAGAAACAACAGTTGCACAAAGGAAAATGTTAACCTGTTTGAAAAATAGCCTACTGACTTAAAATCTCATTCTATAATGAGATTTTCTGTTCTTAAGAATGCCAGCCAAAATTGCAAAAGTGAAGCTTCATCAAACTTGGTACACTGACCCAATATTCACACTGGGAGAGGAATGAGTAGTTCACTGGATCCCAGAGGAGCAGAGACGGCGTTTACCAAAAGCTGTGGGGGATACTGAAACAAGAGAAGCTTAAAGAGTCAAGAATTGAGCTGGAAGCAGATTTTAGTAAACTACAGAAGTAAGTCAGAATCAGGAAACTAAAAGGCATGTTAGAATGTAGAAGCAGAGAAACCTAAGTCAGGAAAGCAGAAACAAAGCCGGGAGCAGCCTTGAATGTTACTCTAATCTAGGTGCATACTGCTGTCCAGGGCCAGTTTTAAAGAACCTGGTGAAGGGTGACCTATAGAAAGCTTGACAAGTACAGGACTGGCAGTTCTGATGACCTCATTTGACACTTTCTTTTCAAATTTATATGTGATTCATTTTTTCTGGCAAACTAAATGGTAAACACTTTGAGTAAAGACAGTGTTTCTTCCAGTTCTTACTCACTTAAAGAACAAAACGAGGTATCAGAAGAACTTGGCTCCAGTTTTAGTGTTTGTATTCATGTTCTATTGTTGTCATAACAAATTTAGCAGGTTAAAACAGCACAGATTTATCTCCCACTTTTATAAGTCAGAGTCTCTGCTTGCTTCATTTTTTTCATAGGCTGTAATCAAAGTGTCAGCTGGATAGACTCTTAACAAAAAACTCTAGGGAAGAATCTGCTCTGAGGGTCATTCAGTCTGCAGGCAGGTTATTCAGGGTGCTCCTTGCTGTTGTAGGACTGAGTTTCCCAATTCCTTGCTGGTTGCTTGTCTGTTGGCGATTGTTCTCAGCGACTAGAGACCAGCCATATTCTCTGGCTGTGCTCCCCTTCCTCCATCTTCAAAGTCAACAGTAGTCAAGACCTCCCCTCCTGCCTCACCTCTGTAGACTTCCTCTTCTGCACCACTCTGTCTGCCTCTTCTGTCTTCACCTTCTGCTTTTAAGAGTTCACATAATTAGCCCTGGCTGGGTGGCTCAGTTGATTGGAGCATCAACCCATACACCAAAAGTTTGCGGGTTTGATCTCCAGTCAGGGCATATACATAGGCTGCGGGCTCGACCCCTGGTTAGGGCACATACAGGAGGCAACCAATCAATGTTTCTCTCTCACATTGATGTGTCTCTATTTCTCTCTCTCCCTTCCTCACTCTCAAAATCAATAACCATAAACTTAGCTGAAGATTTTTACAAATTTTAAAAAAGAAAAGAATTCACATGATTACATGGGGTCCACCCAGGTTGTCCAAATTATTCTCCCTGCTTAAAGTTACCTTATTAGCAATATCAATTTCATCTGCAACTTTTTTTTTAACAGCAGTGCCCAGGGAAGGGAAGCTTAGTGGAGAAGGAAGGGAAAACTTTAGAATTCTGCCTGTGACTTTAACTACCAAAAAATTCTGCGATCCTGGGCAGAGAAGGCATCTCCCCTTAGGTATAATTTCCTATTGCAAAATTAAGAAGTGAGGCCCATTAAATGTTAATATTCTTTCCAGTTCCATGCCTATACCTAAAATCTCCAGATCTTAGCACAGTGACAAGTATTCAGTTAGAGCCCAAATAATATTTGAGATTAAACGGCCATCATTGTTCAGTATTGATCTTATCTCATTTTTTCATTTTAAAAAAGTACATCAATAAATGTGTATATAATTTATATTTTATTATATATAAACAAATATTTATATAAAATTTTAAGAGTAATACTGGCAGACTTAAAAAAACAAAACAAAAACACACACACTCCACTGCCACATTTTTTATCCACAGATGCTCTTTCAGAACCAGCAAATTTTGCTGTTTACATTGTACAATACTTCAGTTATGGCTTCAAAAAGTATACATACACTCCTCTATTTTGATGTAGAATGCACCTATTGCTTAGTCACAATGAAAGATGAAGAATTTACCAAAATTGCACTCCATTACCCTTCTTCACTTACATCCCAAGTGATTGTCGCAGTTTATATTTTCCAAGATATGACCTCCCACCACTCATCTTACAACGTGAAGTTGATCTCTCCTCTCATCAAGATGTGGAATGCTTGCCCCTCCCTTGAATCTCACACTCTTGTGAAAACAGAAGTGATGTTATTTGACTTTCAAGGATAAGTCATAAAAAGACAATACAACTTTCTCATGGTTCTCTTGGGATATTCATTGTTGGAACCCATCCACCGTGCTTTAAAGAAACCCAGATCACCAAAAGAGGCCATGGGTAAGTGTTCCAGGCAACAGGCCCCACTGAGATCCTCCTAGTCGACAGCCAGGATCAACCACCAGGCATATGAGGAAGCCTTAGAGAAGACTCTACACACAGCTACCATCTGACTGTAGCCACATGGGAGACTCAGAGAGTAATGGAGCCAGGTCAATCCTCAGAACCATGAGGGATAATAATGATTATTGCTGTTTTCAGCTACTAGATTTTGGGTCAGAGTGGTTCACTTTAATATATGAAGACTAGCCCTGGCTGGTGTAGCTCAGTGGATTGAGTGCGGGCTGGGAACCAGAGGGTCCCGGTTCAATTCCCAGTCAGGGCACATGCCTGGGTTGCAGGCCAGGTCCCCAGTGAGGTCCCCAGTGAGGGCCACGTGAGAGGCAACCATACATTGCTGTTTCTCTCCCTCTCTTTCTCCCTCCCTTCCCTTCTCTCTAAAAATAAATAAATAAAATCTTTAAAAAAATATATGAAGACTAAAAATGAAAAGATAATAGTGGAGACTTCTGGTCAAGATAACAGACTAGATAAATGTTATGCTTGCCTCTTCCCACAATCACATCAAATGTACAAAATAATTAAAAAAACAACCTCCCTTGAGAACCACTTAAAGACCAGATGAACAGAACTCCTACAACTAAGAACATAAAGAAGCCATGTCAAGACCAGTTGGAGGGGGAGAGACAATACACTCTGGTCCCTCACCAACGTGTAGAGGTTAAGAACCAGGAGGAAATATCTGGTGCCCCCTGAGGAGCAAGGGGTCCCAGTCCCCATCGGGCTCTTAATCCCAGAGTACCAGGGCCAGGAAGAGGCGTGCCCATCACCTCTGGCTGTAAAAATCAGCAGGGATTCCACCCTTGTGAGATGGGGGACTGCTGTAGACCCAGGCGTCCTCTTATAGGGCCTAGCCCAAAACACACTCACAAACACTTGTGCTGAGCTCCAGCAAGGGGACAGCAGCTCAAAAAGCAACAGGGCACTTAGGGAGTAACGGAATAGTCTGGCTTCTGGGCAAGGGCTGGAGGAACAGCTATATGTGGGACAGAAGTGCTGGCAGGCACCTTGTTCCTTTGTTGAGCCCTTCCCCAACGCAGCAGGCAGATGCATACCATGCCCATCAATTTGGTTAGCACAATCCATCAGCCTGGCTAACTGTTCACCCTACCCTAACAATTCCCTGAGACCTTGCCCCACCCAACCCTCAAACCAGCCTGAAACGCATTCAGTGGTTATTCCTCACCAACTGCCAGCTTCAGCCCACGCTGTGGACTTTCCTGAAGTCTCACAAACGTCCATGAACCATAAATAAACAATAGCTGGCCTCAGCTCACAGCACAGCTCCTCCCAGAGGTCTCCAAGTCCAGCATAGATAGCTATCAACTGCAGGTCACTTTATAGCTCCTACCAGGTAGCCCTAGGCCAGGCACAGGCAGTGGCTCATCTGGGCCTGTACCAGTGTCCCTCACAAAAGTCTCTAGAACCAACACTCCTGGTGACCAATTTCAGAACTCACAGAGCACCACCTAACTAGCTCCACAAATGACACACCCAAAGGGTGGACTCAGCTGACACCAGAACCCCACTGCAATAAACCCCACTCTGTGGGATCTGTATCCACAACAAAGCTCATCTGCTTTAGTCATAACCAGTACTCTTAGCAATCAGCTTGACGATCAGTTTCACCCACTGACGGGCAAACAGGAATCGAGGCTCAATTATAATGGGAGTGTACATACAACCCACACAAGGGACACCCCAGGAGCACCTGGCTCAGGTGACCAGGGATACTGCGCCACTGGGCCACACAGGAAAACTACTATATGAGGCCATTCTGCCAAGAACAGGAGGCATAGCAGGTCTAACTAGTACTCAAAAACAAACACAAGGAGGCAGCCCTAATGAGGAAACAAAGGAATATGACCTAAATGAAAGAACATGACAAAACTCTAGAGAAAGAAATAAACAAAATGGAGGCAAGCAATCTTCCAGATACTGAATTCAAAACACTGTTTATAAAAATGTTCAATGAATTTAGGAGAAGAATAGATGAACCCAGTGAGAATTTATACAAAGAAACCATAAAAAAAAAAAACAGAAATGAAGAATACAATAACAGAAATGAAGAATGCGTGAGAAGAAATAAACAGCAGATTAGATAAAGCAGGGAATCAAATCAGTGATTTTGAACACAAGGTAGCAAACAACATCTAATCAGAAAAGCAAAAATAAAAAATAAAAATAAAAAATGAGGAAAGTTCAGGTGACTTCTGGGACAACATCAAGCATTACATAACAACATTTGCATCATAAAGGTACCAGAATCAGAAGAGAGAGATAAAGGGATTGAAAACCTGTTGGAAGAAATAATGACTATAAACTTCCATAACCTGATGAAAGAAATAGACATTCAAGTCCAGGAAATACAAAGAGTCCCAAACAAAATGAACTCAAAAAGACCAACACCAAGACACATCATAATTAAAATGCCAAAAGTTAAAGACAAAGAGAAAATCTTAAAAGTAGCAAGAGAAACAAAGAAAAAAACCCAGCTAGTTACATAGAAGGAAGCTCCCGTAATACTGTCAGCTGATTTCTCAGCAGAAAACTAGCAGGCCAGAAGGGATTGGCAGGAAATATTTCAAAGTGATGAAAAGCTAGGACATACAACCAAGATTATCCAGCAAGGCTATCATTTATAATTGAAGGAGAAATGAAGAGCCACTCAGACAAGAAAAAGCTTAAGGAGTTTATCACCACCAAAGCAGTATTACAAGGAACATTAAATGGACTTGAAAAAGGATGATGAGGAGGAGGAATATGAATAATAAAATGGCAACAATTACATACCTATAAATAATTACTTTAAATGTAAATATATTAAATGCTTTAATCAAAATATTTAGGGTAGCTAAATGGAGAAGAAAATAAGACCCATGTGTATGCTACCTACAAGAGACTAATTTGACTTATTTTTTAAAGATTTTATTTATTCATTTTTAGAGGGGAAGGGAGGGAGAAAGAGAGGGAGAGAAACATCAATGTGTGGTTGCCTCTCACACACCTTCTACTGGGGACCTGGCCTTCAACCCAGGTATGTGCCCTGACTGGGAATTGAACCAGCAACCCCTTGCTTTTCAGGCCAGCACTCAATCCACTCAGCCACACCAGCCAGGGCAAGAGACTCATTTTAGTTGGAACAACACACAGAGACTGCAAGGAAAGGAATGAAAAAGATATTTTATAGGAGTTAAAAATTTTTAAAAACTGGTATAGCATTACTTATACCAGACAAAATAGGTTTTAAAATAAAGGTTACGACAAGAGAAAAAGAAGGACATTTCATATACAAAAGTCGATATACGGAAGCAACCAAACTGTTGATAAATGATTGTATAAAGAAGATACAGGGGTGGAGGGAGTGGTGGGGGGTACGTGCAGACAACTGTACTTGAACAACAATAAAATAATTTTAAAAAAGGAAGATACAGTATCTATAAACAATGGAATATTACTCTGCCATAAAAGAGAATGAAATCTTATCATTTGCAACAGCATCAGTGGACCTAAAGGGTATTATACTAAGTATAATTAGACAGAAAAAGACAAATACCATATGACTTCACTTACTGTTGAATCTAAAAAAATAAATGAGCAATCAAAATGGAAACAAACTCATAGCTACAGAGACTAACTTGATGGTTGGTACATGGGAGGGGAGCTTGGGGATAGGTGAAAAAGGTGGAAGGATTTAAGAATTACAATTTGGCAGTTACCAAATAGTCATAGGATATAAAGTACAGTGTGTGGTTAACAATATCATAATAATTACATATGATGCCAGGTGCGTGCTAGATTTACCAGGGAGGGTTACTTCATAAGTTATATAAATGTTTGACCACTGCTGAATGTATACCTGTAACTAATATGATACTGAATGTTATTACAAAAAAAGAATAAAATGAAATTTAGTGTATTATGATATGTAAATGTGACTTAATTCAGAATTAAGAAATGAGACCAAACAATTAAAGAAGAAATGTCTTCCTATGTACTAAGTCCCTGTAACTCAAAGGAGAATGTCCCAAACACCAAGGTCCAATATATTCTCTACTAAGTTCTAGCTTTCTTTGTTTTCTTGATCTTAATCAGCTTTGACTCTTCTTTTATGTAAAGACGGCCTATTCTTATAGTGCTCTTTTTCATTTTGCTTGAGTAATTTTGTCTTCATTAGGAGTATCATGCACAAGAAATAGTCTAAGTCATTGTGTATTTTTAAATGTATTTTGCCCTCCTACTTTCTTGATAATGTGGCTTGGTATAGAATTCTAAATTTTAAATACTGTTTAAAAGAAAATGAATTCATGGCTCTATGTTTTCCTTTCCTGATGTCCAATGTTATCTCTGATTCAGTTTTCATCTTTACCTCATTTGTACACAAATGCCCTTAATCTAGTTTTCTAAGCGAGTTTGGAAAGTTCTTCCTCTTCACTGGGATTTTGACTTTTCACCAGGAGGCATTAATGTGCAGGCCTTTCTTAGCTAATCTTTTTTGGCAAGTATGGGTCCTTTCAATTTAAATAATTGTGTCTTGCTGTAGCTTGGGGAAATTTTCTTTTATTATTTAATTAATTTCTTCCACATTTTGTCTCTTTCCCTCTGCTTCTGGACATGTTTTTAAATACCTCCTAGATCTAGCTTTCTTGTCTTCCATATTTCTTCTCAATTTGTTTTCACATTTGTCTTTAGCTCTGCATTATGGGCGAGTTCCTTGTTGTTATGTTACAGACCATCAGTTTGTTTTTTTAACCTAGCCTATTTTATTTTTAGTCCATTCATTAGGTTAGTTTCAATTAAAAAAATTATCTTATAATCTATGTCTTGATTTATAACTGTTATGTTTTAGTAATGACCTATTCTCAATTTATATACCAGTCTCTAAAATCTCTCTAAATGTCCCCATTGTTTCTCATGTGAATCATTCCCCCAGGGGATATTTGACAACGTGTGGAGATATTTTTGCTTGTTACAGTACAGAGGGCTGCTACTGCTGTCTAGTGCGTACAGTTCAGGAACATCGATAAGTACCCTACGACTCACAGGAAAGCCCACTAAAAGAAAAAAATTATCTGTCCTAAAAGGTCGATAGTGCCAAAGTGAAAAAACTTTGAAATGTACCTGTTAGACATCAAATTTTTCCTTTATTCCATATCTGACTTTTGATTCCTCTGGAATTAGTAGATGTATCTTCTTCATTCTGGTGCGTGCATGTGTATCTGCGTTCCCCAAATACATGTTGATCTCAGTTCTTAGTTCATGTTTATGCAATACATACAGAGTTGATTAGTGGGTTTTTCTCTCTGATTGTGTTTTTCTATTTTTCCCTGAGCTTCTCCATTAAATGAGAGAGCCAACTACTGATTTCTGCTAGACAGGGGGGCCATGTCAACTGGTCAGTTCCACTACAGAGTTCTTGCGTGGGGAGCAGGCATGCTAAAGAGCTCTTCAATTATCAAATTAAAGAGACTTTTGCTCTTGGGATAAAGTAATTTACTGTATTTTACCACTAGGTGGAATTTTCTTTTTTTCCTTCTCTTTCTTTTAAAACATTTCATAGTGTCTGATTTAAAGATATGGAGTTATTTAAAATCCTTCTCTACCTCTCTCTGAGACCCGAAGTCATTCTAGAATACCTCCCCAGACAGGTTTTAGGGACTAGCCTGGAGGCAAACTCTACTGCTGTCAATCACATCATTCGCATACATGGCAGAGGAGGCGGGGAAAGGGAATAGATTTCTCCAGGCCTGGCTATTACTAAAGCAGTTATTTAATTAATTAATTTCACTGATGATTCCCAGGTCCCTCTCCTAGTCTTTGCATTGTCACTGATCTTACAGTTTCTCATGGGCTCCATTTGGATTAATCGCTCTCACTTCTGGAACCTTGGCTTGGATTCTTCCGTTCTGCTTTCTCCATTAATTCCACCCCACCTGTTTTTTAGCTTCCAGGGTTCGTTTAAACTTTCTGGTCCACTGGTAGCTCTATTTCCTGTTTTCCAACACTGTTGTGTTTGATTCTTTATTTTAAATGTTGGTCCTAAACATTTTGGGGAAGCCACAGGTAGGAAGAGAGGGAGAAGTTTCCCTGATCAATTATGGTACAAACCTTAGCTTTACTAGGTATTTGTCACATTTTACTGTCAAATACCATGTATTTGGTCATGTTCCCTAGAAACAGATCCTTAGACAATGACTCCTATGCAGATGATTTACTGAGGAAATGCTGCTAAGGGAAACTACTAGAGTGTAAGGGGGAAGGGAGGAAAGATGCCAAGTGTTATAGGAAAAATAATACCCTCCCTACAGAAAAAAAAGCCACATTCTAATTTCCCAAACCTATAAATTTGTTAATTTTCATGGCAAAAGAACCCTACTATTATGATTAAGTTAAGGATCTTGAGATAGATTATACTGGATTATCCAGGTGATCCAAAAATAATCACAAGAACTGTTAAAAGTGAGAGGCAGGAGTGCCAAAGACTAAGCTTTGAAAATGCTACCTTGCTAGCTTTGAAGAGGAAGGAAGGGCCCACAAGCCAAGAAATAAGGATGGCGTCTAGAACGTAGAAAAGAGAAGGAAACAATTCTTTCTTAAAGCCACCAGAAGAACCACGGCACTGCAAAACTGTATTCGCTCAAAGGAACCAATTCTGGACATCTGGTTTTCAGTTTGCATACTTTTAAGCCACTGAGTTTGTGGTGTTAAACTTGCAATAAAAAATAAATACATCGAGCAAGGGCAAAAGAAAGCATCTTAGGCCCGATCCCACAGGAGCACCTTAGGGTGCCAGAACTGCCTCAGCGCTGTCCCTACCTGAGGCAAGGGGCCTGAAGCCTGGATCCTGCACATCTGCCCTGTGAACTGTCATCGTTAAATGCCCAGGTGTTTCTGGCTTTCAGTCTGAGATGCAGAGACTGACCTAGTTCACTGTACCTTTCTTCATCTAATTTTCCTCTTAGAAACTCTGTCATTACGTGATCAAGATTTTAGAGATGTAATACATGTCCAAATGTCCATTTTCCAAGTCTAAATCTTCAGCAAAATTGATTTCTATGAAACATATTTGTCGTTTTTTTAAATATAGAAAAGTCCTATTTTGACTTAAGATACAGTCATTTTCTGTTGTTTATAACATAAATTTTAAACAACATAGCAAATGGGCTGCAGGGAAAAACGCCTACAGAAAAAAAATGTAAGGAATTTGGTATTGGTAATCTGATGGAAATAGGGAAGAAGGCAGCAAAATTCTCATGAATATTTCAAGATGGGAATCAAACAGCTCTTAACATAAAATGATGGCACTTGATTAATGGTATTTTCTAAGGTCATTGGTAATCAAGGGCCATTAGGAGGCAAACATCCGGGGTACTGTGAGACTGGTGCTAGGAAACAGTATAACTGGTGTAAAGAAATCAAAGACTGTGAGGTAGGTAAGTAATTCTGGATTTGAAATGTTTACAGAAACAACCCTCCCCCTAACAAAATCTAAATACTAAATAATGAGCTCAAGGAATTATTCCAATTACACACATCCTGAAGTCTAAATCTCTGCCCTTAGACTAATAAGTGAAAACAAACAAACAAACAATAGGATGGCTTCATTCATCTCTTTTCCGTCTACTCATTTATTTGAGTGATGTCTGTAACAGGTACATTGGCACCTGGATAGATGTGTGAAATAACGGGGATAATACTACGCAGACATATAATCTTTGTCTTCAGGAAATTTCGACTTCATTCTGGAAGACACATATCAAATCTTAAATATAAAATACAGATATATTTAATAATATAAAAATTTTAACACATTAAATACATTGACCCTCATTAGGCTAAAGCCGATAAAAACAGAATTCTAGCAATTCAATCATTAAAGATAAACTGGCTCAAGAGATACCATGTTTGGTTAAATAATTACCTTTAAAATATGGGATAGTCAAAAATACCTCATCCTAATCTAGGTAACATATTCCTTCCCAACAACACACTCTTCCTGATTTTACAAAGAAGTTTCCATCAACTTTTATAGAAAAAGTGTACTATGTATCATCTTCACCATATGAAAATGTAATTGTCTATACTATCAAGGCAACTTGGTACTTAAATGTATAAAGATTTAACCAGCTGTTAAAACTAAAAAGTTAAAAGTTACATTTCTTTGATTATTAGGATTTTCTTTTAAAATATTCAAGCTTAAACCTTAAATCCAAAGAACTCATACTTAGTTTTCTTGGAGTTGAAATCCTATCCAAAGATTTAAGAGTACAATTAAGGTTTTAGTGTCCTGAAAAAATGTATATAAATCAGTTGTATAGCTCTGGTTTTGTCAATTCAGTCAGATATGCTGAAATACAGGTGAAAAAAATAACGATTGAATTAAATTGATCCCTTTTGTGAGCTCCAGTCAAAATTTTAAAACCTTAATCATTTTTGTAAAAGATACTTGCTTAAGTTAAACTAATAACTGAAATGCTTGGTAAAATAGATGTATGACCCCCGATTATCAGTATCTTATTGCTCTTCTGGTGTTGCTTTTTACACCCTCAGCATATGCGATATTTTTGCTTTTTAATATAAAGGCTGCTAAGGCATTTACTTCTATTGAACAGACTTATCATCGGTGTTTTATGGCACACAAAACTTAACTAAATCTCAATTGTTCATCATCACTGCTCCTCTTTCAGAGGTTATTGATTGTTATTGTTGCTGGTGATGTTGTTTTTGTCATAGACAATGTCAGATAAAATGTCATTTCTTTGGTCAGGTGTCCAAGACCAATGGTACAGAGAATAAGTCCTTGACAGTTGATCCCTGGTCAAGGAAAGTACAGTAAGCAGTTCCATATGGCCACCGGTACAAAAGCATCTTCCTCACTCAACACTGTCTGCAATTCCATTACCAAATTAATCTCTTTCAATTTGTAGCTATAGTTTGTATCTACAAATGGAATCTTTAACCTGTTGAAACTGAACGAAAGGGTAGGACTAAACAAAAATGGTACCCAGTAGTTTGTGGTATTCAGTTGCTTAAGTAGAGCAGAGAAGCGACAAAAGGAGTTTGTGGCAGGAACATACGCAGGCATTCTAAACTGGCCTGTGAGCAATGCGGCCCTTTCAGACGCCCGGGAGAGAAATGACCAGGAAAGGAATGGTGTTCTTTAAAAAAAATTCCAAAAGAGGGATGGGGACAGGCAAAAAGCAATGTAGCCTTTCTACTCCCCCACATTTCTCAGGATTGGGCTTTCATGGACAAAACACAGCAAATACTTTTCTGAAATATTTTATTCAACATAGTATCATCCTCTTTTAAAAAGTTTCCAGTTATAAAAACTTGTAAAATTATATTTACTCATGTCTTCCATCAGAGATTAACCATGTTTTAAATAAAAAAATAACCTTCTGTTAATGAAAACATATAAGAAACAATGGCTAACAGCCACACAGATGTTCATAAAACAAAATATATCAGCTGGGAGGAGACAATATCTGAGTGTAAGGATCCTTCTACTATGTGATGAAACTAGAAAGCATTCTTTTATTTATTTGTTACTAAGTAATTGTTGTCTTGACACAAAATAAGCAAATTTTATTATTGCTGTTGTTGTTGTTAGTATTATTATTATTATTGGGAAATAACTTAACTTTTAGCTTCCCAGATTGAGAAGATGGCAGCCAAGTAAATGGAAGCTGAGTCTACTTGTTCTGCCCCCAACTTGGATTCTCTGCTGATCTTCTGACATATAACCTTAACAATCTACAAAATCTTAGCTAATATGAAGTTTTGAGCCAAGGAGTACAGGAGATACTTCACAACAGGCAGTAAGGAGATTTTATAAGTCAATGGAGAAATACCCCAAGCGTGGTGCCTGTAGATGCAGACAGCTTGGTCAGAAATCACAGCTTCGTGGCGCCCTCCCCTCCCAGAGCCTGGGGGCCCCAGTCCGGAGCAGGGAGCCCACAGACCCAGGCCCAGAGAGACTTGGGAGGTTGTGCAAGTCGGGGAGATCGAGGCTACTGCAGCACACAGTGAGCAGCATATCATCCATAGCTGCAGCACCAAACACCAACCAGGGAGTGCCAGAGAGAGAGAAGGGCTCCAGCTGCTCCTGGGTAGGTGGAGGCAGGCTGCAACCAGCTGTGCCCCTGGGAGACTTCTGGGTTTTTGGAAATGTGGTGAGGGCAGAAGGCTGGACAGTGACTTGGTGCTGCAGTGGCTGTGCCACAGAAAGACTTTTTAAAAGGGGTGCTAAAGCAAGCTGGGCAGGGACCCTGTGCGTAGCTGCCCTGCCAACAGAGGGACAAAACTGAAAGTGCAGTTTGCTCCCACTGAATACAGCTGGGCAGGGAGAGCAGGAAGTTGTACTGCAACAGGGTTTCTGGGCCCCAGCCCAGAGCAGCAAGCAAGTGGAGGGCTGCAAAACAGAGAGTTTGGGACGGTATCTACTGCGAAGGCAGTGAGCTGGGAATTACACAGGCCAGAGATGAGTGAGTGCCTGAGATAATTCACAGCCAAGCAGAACCCCTTTTCCCAGAAGAATTCAAACCACCCGCAAGGGAAGGGTGTACCCAGTGCCCACCTCCTGCAGGATTAGCAGAACAGGCAGGACAGGCTCAAGAACCCCTTGTGGGACGCATATCCACAGAAGAAAAGTAGGAAGAGACTCTCCAAAAGGACCCATTTTGAAGGACTGTCAGGGAGACAAAATACACTGGTTCCTAGAGCCCTATTCCACTGAGGCCAGCAAGGAGGGAGATTAGAAATCAGTGCAGCAAGGGGTAACCAGGGCCCTGACCGACCTCAGCTGTCACAGAGCTGCCGACAGCACCAAACAGAAAGAGCTGACTGTCTTACACAGACTGGCTCCTCCCTTGAAAAGGGCAGCTAATTCAGCAGAAACTATACAGTTTTCCCAGAGGACTGAACAGGGCCTCCCAGAGGACACCCAGAGGTCCAACCCTCCCCATCACAATAGAAGTCCCCTCTAGTGGCAGGTGAAGGTGGAACATGCAGTGCAGCTGGAAGTCAGATGATGCACCCCTCCCTGGACCTTGAGCTGATGAAAGCCAGAGGCAGGTTCAGAAGGAGAACACAGAAGGCAAACGCCAAACTCTGCCTTGATGAAGTCCACCTCCTTCTTCAGAATTTGTGTTTTTTCTCTTGCACAGTCCTTTAACATTTCTTCTTTTTCATCAATTGTATTTCAACTAATTCACTACTTTTTGTCTATTTTTCATTATTTTTAAACTTTTATATATTTTTTTCATTTTTATTTCAAGTCTCACATTGCACCCTTCCCTTGTTTTACTCCATTTTACCTTCCTCATGACCTTTCTTATTTTTGTTATACATCTTATTTTCCCACACACTGTGCCTTGTTCCTATTCCTTACACTTACTAGTTCTCCTCCTTCTATCCTCTCAAAATAATTCTTCCTTCCTTTAGTCAGCACACATTCTTTTTCCCTTTCTTATAATGTTCTTATTTTCTCTCCACCTTTGTTAATTGTGGCTTATTTGGCATGGATATTGCAGTTATTACTGTTTTTCTTCAACTATATTCCTATTTTTTCACTATTTATTTATTATAAATCTCATAGGTCCTCCTCTCTTATTCCATTTTGCCTTCCTCCTGACCTTGTTTAGTTGAGTTTGGATTTTTATTTTTTCCATTTCTTAGTTTGGATTCTATTCCTTACTCTTATTGTTTCTCCTCCATCTATCCTCTCAAAATCTTTTTTTTTTTTTTACGGTAGACATCTTTTATTCTCTTTATCTTTCTTATAATATTCTCACTCTCTTTCTACCTTTATTAATCTTTGCTCATCTGTCATGGTTATTGACCCAGTTGTAGTTTTTCTTCAATTTTGTTCCTTTGGTTCACTATTTTACTTTATTCCAAACCTCGTATTATACTATTCCTGTTTTCTTATTCCATTTTGCCATTGTCCTTCCCTTTCTTATTTACATTTAAAATTTTGTGTTCTCCCTTTCTTTGCTTTGTTTTTATTCCCTACTCTTATTATTTCTCTTCCCTCTTCCCTCTCAAAATCATTTTTCTCTTCTTTAGTCATCTCATGTTCTTTTTTCCTATCTTGCAATATTCTTAATTCTTTCCACCTTTATTAATATTTGCTCATTTGCTGATGATATTGCTGATGTGGTATAAGGGTATTTTTGCTGTGTGGGTTTAGTTTTCAGGGTAGTATAGCTTCGTTAACCAGTACCTGTACAACAGCATAAAGACATGGTGGGGGTTGTGACCTCCAGTAAGCCAGGTGGAGGGGAGAATGCACCAATGAATAAGCCATCAATAATCAAAGCCCAAGTACAACAAGAGAGCCCAAATAAACTAAATAAAGGGCATCCAGATCAGGAGATCAGAGAGATTGCACCAGTGAGTCACACAAAACTCCTACCACAGAAGTCTCCTTCACAAAGATAGGCAGTCAAAGAAGAGCAATCTGAGACACAGAAACAAACAAAAAGAAACACCTAAAATGGGGAAACAAAGAAATAACTCCCAATCAAAAGGAAAGGAGGAATCCTCAGAAAAAGAGCTAAATGAAATTCAGGCAAGCAGTCTATAAGACACAGAGTTCAAAATAATGGTTATAAAGATACTCAAGAAACTCAGTGAGAACTACAAGAAACTTTATGGGAGCTATAAGGAACTTAGTGGGAACTGCAGCAGCATAAAAAAGGACATAGAAACTATCAGTAAGAGCCAGGAGAAATGAAAAATACATGATCTGAAATGAGGAATACACTAGAAGGAATCAAAGGCAGGCTAGATGAAGCAGATGACTGAATAGGTGAGCTGGAAGACAAGGTAGAAAAAATACATTCACTCACCAAAACAAAAAAGACTCAAAAAAGAACAAGGGTAGCTTAAGGGAATATCAGGAAAACATGAAATGTAACAACATTCACATCACAGAAATATCATCAAAAGGAGAAGAAAGGAGCAAAGGATGGAAAACCTGCTTGAAAAAATGACAGAATACTTCCCTAACTTGGTGAGGGAAGAAGTCATACAAGGTCAGAAAGCACAGAGGGTCCCAATAAAGATGAACCCAAAGAGGCCCACTACAAGAAGCATCATAATTAGAAGGGCGAAATTTAAAGACAAAGAGAGAATCTTAAAGGCAGCAAGGGAGAAACAGCTAGTAACATACAGGCAGCTCCAATAAGGCTATTAGCTGATTTCTCAACAGAAACACTATAAGCCAGAAGACTCTGGCATAAAATATTCCAAATAATGAAAAGGGCAGATCTGCAACCAAGACTACTCTATTCAGCAAGGCTCTCATTTAAAATGGAAGGAAAAATAAAGAGTTTCCCTGACAAAAGAAGGCTAAAAGACTACATCTCCACCAAGCCAACACTGCAAGAGATGCTAAAAGGACTATGATAAGAAGGAGAAGAAATAGAAATACAGATATATATATATATATATATATATATATATATATAGAGAGAGAGAGAGAAACACAGGTGTGGGAAAATGGCAATGAATAAATACCTATTAATAAACCTTAAATGTAAATGGATTAAATGTTACAATCAAAAGATATAGGGTAGCTGAATGGATAAGAAAACATCACCCATATACATGCTGTCTACAAGAGACTCACCTCAGAACATAAGATCTACACAGGCTGAAAGTGAAAGGATGGAAAAATATTCCAAGCAAACAGACATGAAATAAAAGCTGTAGTAGCAATATTTATATCAGACAAAACAGACTTCAAAAGAAAGCCCATAAAAAGAGACAGAGAAGGTCAATACAAAATACTTATGGGAGTGGTCCAACAAGAGGATATAACCCTTGTAAGCATATATGCACCCAACATAGCAACACCCAAATGTACATGGTCGGGCAGAAGTAACACCTGCTTGAGTGTGGTTGGTAGGGTAATAATATAGGTATAATAATTTATAGTTTTAACTTGAACATTTCACCTAACATGCCATATGGTGTGCTTGAGTGTGATGTTGTTATGTTACAGAATTACATGCTTATGATTTTGTAATAAAAGATTTTGTAATAAAAAAGAGGTGTTATTTGTGCCGGATCCTGTATAAGGAAAACCGTGGAGGACTTCAAGAAAGATATCGACATCAACACAGTCATCACAGGAGATTTTAACACCCCACTGTCAACAATGGATAGATTCTCCAAAGAATCAACAAGGACATGGGGCATTGAACAACACTTTAGTTCAAAAGTACCTAATTGATATATAAAGAATCTTTCACCCCTAACAAGCAAAATATGCATTATTTTCAAATGTTCATGGAACAGTTTAAAGACAGACTACATTGTAGGACACAAAACAAGCCTCAACAAATTCAAGGACACTGAAATCACATCAAGCATGTGCTTGGATCATGTGGCTTGAAGCTAGACAGCAACCTCAAGGAAAAAACTCAAAAGCATTCAAATACATGGAGACTGAATAACATTTTATTAAATAATGAATGGCCTAACAATGAGATCAAGGAAGAAATCAAAAGTACATGGAAACAAATGAAAATGAACACACAACAACCCATAACCTCTGGGACACAGCGAAGGCAGTCCTGAGAGGAAGTTCATAGCAATACAGGCCTCCCTAAAGAAGATAGAAAAATCTCAGATAAACAACCTAACCCTACATCTACAAGAACTAGAGGAACAACAACAAACAAAGCCCAGAGAAAGTAGAAAGAAAGAAATAATCAAGATTGGAGCAGAATTAAATGACATAGAGACTAAAAAAAAAAAGCAGTTCAAAGGATGAACAAATCCAGGAGCTGGTTCTTTGAAAAGATATACAAGATGACAAATGTTTAACCAGATTCAACAAGAAAAGAAGAAAGAGGACCCAAATAAATAAAATCAGCTTCCCAAATTGACAATGAGGGGGTTTGCAACAGAAATGTACCAGTTCTTCTTCACTGTCACAAGGACTAAAGGGAAAGAAAGTATCAGATACAGTACTTGTATTACATAGTACTGTCTGCAAAATTAAAAAAAAAATACATTGTGAAAATAATTCCAACTGTGAGATAATGCTATTTGTTTAAAGAATAATAATTACCTTTGTGACTTAATAACCCCACTGAAATTTTTTGGACATGTATAGCAAAAGTTAACTTTGGTTTCTTTCACTTTTATCATAATGTAATATGGGACATGATCCGAAAAGTAGATCCTGAGTTTAACTCCCATAGGAAAATAAATATAAGAGAGATATTGTGCATCTACAATCATTCTAGATATACGCTGTATAATACAGATCTTCGCACTGGCACAAAACTAACATTTCTGAGAAACCAAAGCATAATGATAGCCACATTTAGGGCTTTTTCCAACCAAGCGTCATTCACTACTGAAAAAAGAAAAAGAGCACTTGAAACAAAACTGCACTTTATATTTATTGCTCTCAAATCAGTAAGTTAAATCCACAATAATGCTGTGTAACAATCAACCACAGAAATCTCAACAGCATATACGAAAAAGCATTTATTTACTCACAAGTCTTTAGCTGGGCTAAGTTGGCCAGGACTCGGCAGCTCTGCTGATTGACTGACTAAGCTCTTCATATGTCCGTGGGTCCGCAGCTCTGAGAATTTCTCATTCTCCTGCCATAGCAAGCTAACCTAAACATAGCCATACGGTGTCGGTGGAGAGAGCCCGATAATACACATTCTTTTCAATGCTTTTTCTCATGTCACACTCTGTAATTTTCCATTAGACAAAGTAAATTATGTGGTCATGCTCAAAGGCAAGGCAAAATATACTTTAACTTTTTACTGAGAGAAACTTCAAAGCTCAGTAACAAAGGATTTGGATATAGGAAAGGGTGACCGGACGGCCTCTACTAGGAGGGTCTACCATAACCCCACTGCAAGCAGAAGGAGTTGGTCCCAAGTTCTGTGATGCCCTTCTCTCTTTCATGGACTGTAAGAGCCATCACAGTTTTAATGGTGATTTTCATTTGCTTTAAACACATATTTATCACTTCATCATCTTATACAAACCATTCACAATGATTTAAATATAGTCAAATCTTTCTTTATCCATAAAGACGTAACTTAGATAATGTCTCTTCCAAACTGCCTATTTGGGGAAGTGATTTAGGGGAATATATCATCTGTGGTTTATTCCTTGGGGAAAGGTTATTATCACAGGCAAGCACTTGAGCATCTTCTCTTAGAGGGGCCCTAGTAGACACCAGTGCACGTTTGCGATAATGAGGTGGCAAAGGATAACAAAGAATATGGGGAATGGATGTTCTCCCACCCGTGCTTCATGCCTCCCATCAATTCTTTAAATTGCA
This sequence comes from Micronycteris hirsuta, assembly GCA_004026765.1. NCBI lineage: Eukaryota > Metazoa > Chordata > Mammalia > Chiroptera > Phyllostomidae > Micronycteris > Micronycteris hirsuta. Next base: position 43,976 of record PVJI01006346.1, read on the forward strand.
ACTAGGGTAATCTTTACATTTAATATTTTCTTTTTAAATTGTTCCCTTTATTGCATCGTACCCGTTTGTTTTAAATTCTTTGCTATGAGCCATATACACCTTAATGACAAGGTAAACAATTAAGAGAAACCGCAATAATTTCAGAAATCACTTTTGGCTTGAACAAATTTACATACTCATACACAATTATCGAACCAATAAGCTCCTTCCCCTGTAATTTTTTAGATTCCAATTTCAGTGTTTTTATGATCGGCTTATTGCTTTCACAAGGATCCTAATAATAATCCAGAACATGATTACAGTATCAGATTTTTCTGACTTCCCACATTTTCCTGAATCATTGTGTGCAATGCTTGGCAAAGCACAAGTTCTGTTTACTAAGTAATCTTTATTTTTCAAAAATCAGACAGGCTCATTTGAAGAAAATAAAGGATCATCTTCACATTCCTTACACTGGCTTGTTTAACATGAACTTGGGTTCTCAGGGAGGAGTGTTCTAAGAACTTGTTCAAGATGCAGGAGGAGACCTATCTTAATACCATATATCCTGATAAATGTGGAAACTCCAGAAACTTCATCAGATGCTGGGTTCAGAAATCCTCTTAAAGGGTATTGTGCTATAAAAAAATAGCTTTTATTGTCTATGATTAAAATAGTTTCTGTAAGGCCAGTTCGTGTGCAATGAACTCTGTTAACCAGTCTGTTTGCCTTTCTAACTTCTTGCTTCTTAGAATCATACCCCTTGGTGATTTGGGTGTTTCTCAGAACTCTTTTGCCATAAGAACTATAACTACCACTTACTAACTTCTTTGTACCAAGCACTATATTATTTGAAAATATTGTTACCAATAGTCACAAAAATCAGATAGTTATTGTTTTTATTTCCAAATAAAATTGAGGAAACAGACTCTAGAACATTAAGAATCTTATATGGCATGTTAAGGACTTAGGATATTATTCCCTAGCAGATGGGGAGTAATTGAGGGTAATGATGTGATCAGAGTTACATTTTAGATAGAGTATTCTGAGATCAGAATTTACCTAATCCTTAATAGATTTCACACAGATAGGAATGGAGGTAGAGTCTTATTAGGCAGTAATCATAGTAGGAGTAATGAGTAATAATAAGGGCCAGATCTAAGGCAGTGCCATTGTTAATGGATTGCAGCTTCACTCACTTTTAACCATGTGCAAATTCACCATAAATTTTTTTTCAACAAATAATCTTCCAGGCAGCCCTTACTAGTATATGACAATTGACAAGAATAAAAAATATTTTTTGCTGTTCTCTCTTGCTAAAGTTTTGTACTGGCCTTCTCATGGGTTTCCCACCATACTTATTTTCACCCTGCTGCCTGATAGCTTATATTACAACATAGTTACTAACATGGCTAACTGCTATAACAAAGACAACCCAAAATAAAAATAAAGTCAGTCTCTCTGCCTCTCTCCCTCTCCCTCTATCGCTCTCTTTCTCGCTCCCCTTCTCTGTCTCTCCCCCTCTTCCCCCTTCCCACTTACCTAGCTAAAAATCCTAAGATTCCAACATCTCATTTGAATGATAGGGAAGAAGAAGGAGTCCATAGCAGTCAACTTCCTTGATCCAATGAGGAAAATGCTGCACACGTCACTTGACTCCCATTTCTTGGTGAGAACTTTGTTACGGGGCCAGAACTGCTGCAAGGTGGGCTGAGAATTATGCTTTCCTACTGGGTAGCTACATGTCCAAAATGAAGAGAAGGGATTTGGGGGAGACACAGAATTCCTCTGTAAGTTTTTAATGTAATTCTCTTAAATATTTCTCAATTATTTTAATTAACCCCAAAATAAGTTTCATATACTTTCTGATATCATTCAAGTCCCTGTGCTGACACCTGCCTATATAAAGGATATTATTTCCAACTGCTGTTGTTTAAATGTATTGTTTCACTTAAATTAAACAAAAAATTCCCCTTTGACCTCTCCTTTTCTTGCTTCAAGCTTATTTATCCTGCTAGACTGTAACGCATACTCATCAACCAAAACCTTAGCCTATATAGTTTTCAAATGCTTTATCAAATGCTTCCTCTGCAACAGAGCCTGACTTGATAGCATTAAACAGAACAACCCGTTCTACATTATCATCCTAAACTGTTTACCTATATCTCTAAATAGGTGTTAATTATTTTTAAGACTTTTATTCTAGAACATTTCATATATGCAAAGTAATATATAAAAATGAATGGGACAGATTGTTGCAGTAATAATCCCCAACTTGCTCATGCCTATTTATATTTATTTCCCTTATGAATTTCCCTCCCACATGAACTCTGGGCTTGGCCATATGACTGGTTCTGGCTTACATAAAAACAGCAAATGTGATACAAGACCCTAAAAATGGCTTGTACATAAAGCTGTGCTTTCTAACCTCCTAGGAATCCTGTGATCACTAGCATGTAAATCGGCCTGAGTGAGCCTACTTGAAGATACATGGCCTAACCACCACCTTCCCTCCTAGCTGACACCTAGCACAAACCAATACCCTGAGCCAACTGCCAGAAGTGTGCACGAGGCTAACTTAGACCATCCAAACCCATGAGATGCACAAACCGACTGCAGCTGCAGGAGTGAGTCCAGATATAGGTGAGCCAAGTCCAAAAAGCTGATCCACAGGATTGTGCGTTAATAAAATGTTACCCCACTGAGATGTAAGGATACTCTTTTATACAGCAAAGGCAGAGACGCATTCTAAAAAATATTAGTAAACAACCATTTTTATTCTCATCCATACAAAATAATAGCATTGTAAATAGTCCCCTCCTCAATTAAAATTATTTTCCCATCTCTGGGATAACCATTATCTTGAATTATAAATTTTTAAAATCTTTATCTTGCTATTATTTAATGTGCATATATAAGAACACATTATTTAGTATTGCTTTATTTTCACATTTATAAAAATTACATTATACCATTGTAATGTTCTATGATATACTTTATTTTTTCAACATTATGCTGTGAGATTTAACCATAGAGTTGTGGCTTACACATTTTCACTTCTATATAATATGAAATATTTGTCCATTTCCTGTGTAGATGAACATTTGTGTCATGTCTGGGCTTTTAGTTTTAGCATACCATTTATATATATATATACACACACACACACACACACATATATATATATGTTTGTTTGTTTATTTGCTAAAATGAATGCTTTTATCATAAACCTTCTTCTATAACTTCTTTGTTCAGATCTCCACAAATGTTTCCATGGTAAATATTTAGAAGAGGAATCATTAGGTGGTAGAGTATTGAATGTTATTTATATGACTATGCTCAATTGTTTCCAAAATTATTTTACCAATTATACTACCATTAGCAGCATAATAATCCACATTCTCTCCAGCAGTCAATGCTGAAACAGTCTGTAAAAACTATTTGTCGATCTGGTGTGAAAAGTTATGTCATTGTGGTCTTTATTTGCCCTTTCCTAAATGTTAGTGAGGTTGGACATTGTTTTATATTGACATGCCCATAACTCCTTTTTTCAGGAAATGCCTCTTGAAATTTTTACTCACTTTTCAATTGGGTTGTTCCTATACCTTTTTTTCATCCATTGTTGTACTTTTTTTTTCTCTGTCTTCTTACCCTGAGAATGTATCTCATATAAAGTTAGTTAATAAGTAGGAACTCAAAATCTTCATCAAGGAAAGCTACTTATTTTAGACATCAGAAAATGGCACATATTAATTTACACAGCTTCCCCCACAGATAATATTAAAGTGGTTTGAAACTCTTATTTCAAAACAGATTAAACATTTGCCATTCTGATATGATTGTTTTTGTCACTCTCCACACCTTGTGTACGTAGAGATGCTTGAAAGAAATTGTAAGGAAAAAGACTTCAAACTATTCCTCTTACTTAAACATACAAGATACTTGGCTAACCTCTTCCAAACTAACGCCCACAATATCATCAAGGATACACTGCTCCCTCAGAGGGCTGTTAGAAACCTTGAATAATAAAACAGATAAAATACAGAGCATACTTAAAAGACTTCTTCAGGCTCTAGAGACAAAATTTGAGGCACTGAAATTTAAAGCTAGTAAAACTGAAATAAAAGCAACCAGACAGATTAAAGAAAGGTATGAGAAAAAATAATGCTTACATTCTATATCTGTAATTAGTATTACATTAGTATGTATAATGATAAATAAAATATCTTAACCCAATAATAATAATATCTACCTACACAATAGTTACATCAGTACAACAGCATCAAGTTAAAGGCGGAATCATACCCTGTCAATGTTAGGGAATAGGGACAGTCAAAAAGCAATAGCACTTCTATGGAAGGGTTTCTCAAAGCTTTTTCTTAGAGAACCATCTTCATGTTCAGTAGTATTTTAATTCAGAGAGGCCTTCATTATGTCTCTCCTAAACCTTTTCTACTACCACTAAAGCTCTCCTTTCATTACATATACAGAATTAACGGAAAATAATGTATTGGTTTTGTCTTATAAAGAACTCATTTGCATGTAATGTTTATGTCTGATGTTTTATACATGTTCTCAGATATTCAGCTTCATCTGTCTTTTTATCTCATTACTGTGTTCACTTTACTAAAGCTCTTTGGACTATTTCAAATGCACAGCAAGCATTATTTACTAAATATATGAAGACATTAAGTAAACTTATACCTGTTAGTATGTTTTGTTTTGTGCAAAACTTACAGAGAGTTCCAAATGACTTTTCTCGGTGAACAGGGCTAACCTATTTCATAACGTCCCATGGCAGAGAGGGGCGGAACTAAGCTGATGGTCTTCAGCTACACACCTGTTTCCCGTGACTGGGCATGATTAAGCTGTGGGTAACAAAACCTGGTTCTCATTTATTACTAGTGCCTTATATCTGCAGTGGTGACCTTATGATTACATGGCTTTAAATGCCATCATATGCTGATAACTTACAAATTTGTATCTTTAGCCAAGACCACTCCATTAATCTATGGATCTGCATTTCAAGCCTCTTTCTGGACATCTCACCCAGCAGTTAACATGCCCCAAATCAAATTCTCAACTTCCTGAGGCAATCCCTCCCTGCCTTACACTGGAGCTCAGTACATGTTTACGCCTTCTTTCCATTTCTTCAGGTCAGAGTAGTGGAAATCCTTAATTCACTCTTCTCCTAGCTCCCATTAGCAAACCCTATCAACTCTACTTTTCCAACATGTTCAGATTTTAATTAATTCTCACCACTTCCACAATTACCACACTAGGGCAGAGTACCACACTCTCCAGGGCAGGATTTTTCCAAAATCCCCTACACTGTGCTCTCTGCTTCTGCTCTGGCTGTCCTACCCAGTGCTCTCCTCAAAGAGCCAACGTTCCTTTTACAAATAACAGCCATGACCTCTTCCACTCAAAACGTCCTAGTGGCTCTGCATAGCTGGGTAAAATTTAATGTCCCTACAGTGGCTTTTAAGACCTAACTCCCTGCTACCAGTTTGAACTCGGGCCCCTCCTGTCTCCCCAACACCCTCCCTTGCTTCTTTGCTATGTCTCAGAAAGGCCAACTCCAGTTTTGCAATTGCTGCTGCCTTTCTTAGGAATGCTCTTCCCACAGACATCTACACAAATCGCTCCTTTTGTCTTTGTGTTCAATTCTGTATCACCCCCATACGAATGAGGCATCACTTGCCACGTTTAAGGGGGCCTTTTTTCCCTCCTATAACGTAGAAGTACTAAATCATCCTGTGGGCTCCAGAATGTACTCCTTGTTTTATTGAGGTGTGCGTGCCCTACAGGTGCCAATTCAAGATGTTGACTAGGATGACCCTGACCTCAGCTCCTCCCAGGAGCACACCGAAACTACAGGTATAGATGGAACAATTTCCTCTAGGTGGGAAAAAAAAACCCTAAAACTGGCTGACCCCTTCACATTCGGCAAAGGAGAAGAAAACCACGTCCAAGCGCGGGGAAGGCTGACACACAATCGCGACATAAGCCCACACCCAACACAGTGACCACCTATTGGGTGGGAATTCACACCCCCCAGCGCCTCCCTGAGGACCAAAGGGTTCCCGCGTTGGACACCTGAGAGAGGAGCCCCCCAAACACCTGGCTTTGAAAATCAGTGGGGCTCGTACCCAGGAGACCCGTGGGCTGTGGCAAAATGAGGAACAAGTCTTCAAGGAAGACGCATAGACTTACCTGCCCGGGGCCCAGCGCAGACGCAGCTGATAGAAGAGCAGCCTGACTTTACCTGCAGGAGACTCATTCGCTGCTTCCCAGGGTTGGTCTGAGGGGCAGAGGCAGCTGGGATATTCTACAGTGGCTGGTAGGTGCCATTTCCCTCCTCTCCCTTGCTTTCCTAAAGCCAGAGGGGGCCACGTTTATTTTTTTTTTCTTTTCCTGCTTTTTTTTTTTAATTTCAAATTGTTTTTGCCCTTTTTAGCAGGTGCCACCTGTTGCAGTCCTGCCCCACCGTGCTCCAGCCTGGGGCACCATCACTGCGCTCTCCAAAGGGCCAGTATCGCCCAGAGAGGGACTTTACTCTCCTCTGCTGGCCCGGCTTTCGGGTCAGGCGATGAGGTTTTTTCAGCTGCCTCCCAGGGGACACCCCTTGATCACCTACCTCTCGGGGCCTGGGGAAGTGGAACAGGTGGGGAAAGAGTTCTTAGCAGACTATCACTGCAGAGCACTGCACAGACCACAGACGAAAGCTAACCCTCAGTCTTTCTGTGAAAGCCTCTATCTTGTCCAAAGAGCTTTGGCCTGAGGAGCAGGGTGCTGGTGGAGCACACTTATGGGAGTCTCATCTTGGTGCTCTCCTGCCTCTTTCCTGCTTGTCAGTATCTTCCGGAAAGGAGTTTATAATCTTATCGGGCACCCTGACTTTTGCGGCTGCTGTCAGAGGACACCACTACATCACCTGGTCTTGTGGCCAGTGGGGCATTGAGACTTGAGGTACCAGATGACTGTATATGTTTGCTTTCTTTAAAAGGTGCTGCCTGATGCTCTAGGTTTCAATCAGCCTGAATCTAGGTGCTGACTGAAATCCTCGTTTTTTGGTCTTGGCACCCCTCACCTCCTGGGAGCTATTAAAAGTAAAATAGATTGCTTAGACAGTTACAAAGGTTTGAAAACATCCAAGAACTGGGGCGACATTGAGTATGAAGGTTCCTGTACACAAGGCCAACCCTTCAAGACTGGCAGAGGAGGCTGCTTTATCCAGTTCATAGACACCGACACAGAGAATCAAGCAAAAAGAAGAAAACAAGGGAGGATGCTTCTTTGGTTTTTAAATTTATTGTTGACACTTTTACAGGTGTCCCCATTTCCCCGCTTACCTTTTGCCCACTTCCACCCAGGAATATGTTTCAAACAAACAAAAAAAAAATAAAACTTGGGGAAGGGGAACTTTAATACAATGTGATTAAATGCCCTAGAAGTGAAAGATACCTTGGGGACATTCATTTTAAAATAAAAAATTTAGTCTCCTTCCTGTCTTGATTTTGACAGTATTTGGTTTTGGTTTTTTTTTTTGTTCACTCTTTCTTTTCTACTAAAATAATAAAGTAAGCCATTTCTAGTTGTTTCCAAGTCATTTAGAGAACAACTCTGAAACCACAATGATTTTCAAGGAATTAAAAAATGAATGAACATGGTAGGATTTCTTCATCTGACAATGTAAGCATATTCAAATTTTTCCAAATAACTGGTCTATCCTCACTGATCTTTTTTTTTCCCTCTTACTCTGTCAATGAATGAGAGAAGTTTGCTGAAACTGCTCACTGAAATGGTGCTCTTTTAATTTCATCTTGTAGTTCTAATGATTTTTTCTTTATATATAGTTCTCAGACATAGAATACTATGTCTTACCTATAAGCTTAGAAATTGGAAGTGATTAAAAGTGTTATTGATTTATTTTGATTCTCATCTCTTTCATAATGACTGTTATGTATTAAAATGTAAATACAGTTCATTAATATGATTAACCCAGTTTCCCTATGGTGGGTATTTTTCTCGTGTATATTTTACCTTCATTTTACTTTCAACCTGCCTATGTTTTCAGGTTCAGGTATTCCTCTTTTGAACAGAATGTACCTAGTTGTTGTTAATATTTTAAACCCCATCAGGAAATAGTGATGTTTTCAGTTAATTTACTTTTAATGTTAAATGATAATGTCTGGATTTAATTCTATATAAATTATTATAGGTAATATTTCTCCTTTGTTATGTTTCTTTTATCCTTTTACATTTTTGTGTCTTGTTTCATTGATTGCACTTTACCACATCGCAATTATTCTCTCCACTGGTTTAGGAAATGGGTCAGCACATGAGAACCAATGGGCCATATCCCACCCACCAGCAGGTTTTGTCAATAAGGTTTTATTGGAATACAGCTGTACATATTAGCGTACATCTTGTCTGCGGCTGCTTTCACACCACAGCCACAGAGTTGAGTAGTTATGTCAGAAACACAGAGCCTAAAATATTTACTATCATGTCCTTTACAAAAATACTTTGTCAATCCTGGTTTAAAATACAGATACTATTTTGCGTTCTGAGGTTAACAACTCTAATGTAATCATTGTCATCAAGTAAAATGCAAACCCTGTATTTTAACCATCCATCGTCCATCATACATTCTATAGTTGTACTGAGTTTTACTATATTTAACCCTATTTATGCTATCTCTCTTTTGCTTGTTAAACAATGTTAGACATTATTTATGTCTACCCTCCACTCTCCTTGTTCACCACTTTCGTATAATTTTTCCTTTTGGGGTTAATTTTCTTTCTTCCTGAGGTGGAACCATACCTGTGGCTTAGCTCTTGATGGTAAAATTTTTTTATCAGTTTTGTTTTCCTGAGAATATTTTTATTTTGCCCTAACATAGTTTTGCTGGATACAGAATTCTAATCAACAGTTATTTTTCCTTCGCAATTTTAAGGTAGTAATTACTTGTTGACTGACTTCCACTTTGAGAAGTCAGCGTTGATAGAGATGTCAGCTGTTAGCCCCAAAATGGTCCCTAATCTTCTGCAATACTGATTAAATGGATGTTATTAACTCCTTTCTGTCCCCATGTACGTCAAGTTCTTTTAGATTTTGCATCAGTCTATCTGTCTCAATGCTCCTTTTTGGATAATTTTTTCATATCTATCTTGCAGCTCAGTATTTTTTCTCATCAGTAACATCCAAACTACTACTTAACATATCCCATGAAGTTCAAGTTAAGTATTAAATTTTTCCTTCTCAGAGGTTCTAATGGTTCATTTAAAATACAGGTTGAGGCAAAAGAAGATTTACAGTTGTTCGTAAGGAAAATTATACAATATTTAGTAAATACTAATACAAGAATAAACTCTGTTTCCCATCATCACAACTATAAACCTATGTTTTCCCTGCCCTGCATTTCATATTCATGTTTCCATGCTCTCGTCTTCAAAACACATAAAATATACCATTTATGCTCTGTATATATACGTGTGTTTCATTAAAGAGAATATAAAAACATGTAATCTAAGACACCTTAGTTGCCTTGTGGTTCAAGGTAGAGAATTATTTTCCTGTTTGGGCTTTTTCTATAGGTACCTGCAGAAAAGTAAACACCGCCCAGCTTTCTAAGTAGGTTCTATTATATTTCACCAGGTAGTAGTTGTCACACCTGACTACACCATCAGTTTTGGTACTATTTTGAGACTGGTTAAATCTCAAGGCTGCTTATGTAGTGTTACCTCTCTCATCTTCCCATCTGTAGATTGCAAAATCTGAGGCTATCTACCCATCCATTCCCCATTGTGTACAAATTCAATACATTCACTTTGAGGCTAGCTAGCTTTCAGGTTACCTGCCTCTGTCAAATTGAAACTAAGATACAAAGGTTAAGGTGCAAGTTTTTAAATTCCTAACATTTCTTTGTCAGTTTTAATGGCTATATCTAATCTGGTTTCTCCTGTCTTTGAAGTTCCCATCTTTCAAAAATCCTTTAACAAATATTACAACTGACTTTGAAGTAATTTTTGCAGAACCTTTGCTCTTTTTTAAATCACTAAGTTGGATACAGTGTCACTTTTATGCCTAAATAAGAATAAATACTGGCATCTATTTTCCTACCTTCTCTTTAGTTACAATCTTAACCAAACTTGATAAAATACAGATGTATAGATATATACTAAGCAATGAACATGCTTCATCGGCAAAGCCATCTTCACTTATAACTTTAAAATTCTGAAGCCAAAAAAAAAAAATGCATGCAAAGAGAAAACATAGACAAGGAGGTTATCCAAGATGGAAATTGGATGATAGATTGAGCACTTGACTGAGTGGTTATGAGACAGTGACTTGTGTTTAGGAATGAGGATTTCTTCTGTCTTTAAGGGAGCTGCAGCACTAGCTAATTATTCATTGTAAATGTCTGGGGAGATGATATTTGCCAGACTGTAGAGTAGCCATTAGACTCTGGCTCAGATTCGATGATGGTAATACAGGAATTATAAAATGAGAAAGAATATGTTTGAATGTTCTTTCTCGTGTTTTTCTTATTTCTTTAGTTCGATGTAGACATTAATTTTTGCCTTAGTTTTAAAGAATTTGAGTATTTGTGATTTCTGCCCTTCTATTTTTAAAAAGGACTAGGGACACATTATAAAACAAAAATATGTAAAGCATAAAAATTAGAAGCCAACACACAACATACAAGTCAATCTATAACTACCTAAAAAGACTTGAGTAGATTGGATCCTAATAAAATAGGGCAATTTATTCTAATTTCTAGTAATAGCTTGAGCACAACCAAAGTAAAACTAAGAAATTATCACAATAGTTATTTGAGAATATGTGACTGAAAATGTGTGTATATACATATGTACATGATTTGAAAAATATAAAAATACCGTTGCCAATAATCTCCCTTCTTAAATGAAATAGAACAAGTGAGATATTTTTCCATTCTAATTGTTTTTACTCTTTAAAATATTTCTTTGTTGTCTGAACAAATTAAGAAAAAATTAATTCATCAAATTTTGCTTTGCTTATTTAATAGTGAGTTATTTATTACACAAAAACTAGTTTTGGCAATTAAAAACAACATAAAGAATCATGTAATCCACATAATTTTTATATTTGTATATTTGATATTCTTATGGTTTCAATTTATGACATACTTACATGTTATATCACTCTTAAATAGTCAAATCAAGAAGCACAATGGAAACTAGCATTACAAGTTTAATATATTTTAAAATATAGAAATATATTTAAACAGCACATTTAAAGAATAATATAATAGACTTTCATTTCTTATTCTTACAATGGTATGCCATTAATTCAAAAATATATTACTTAATGTACCCCCAATATAGTTATTATCAAATCTTTAAGATAAACTGTATTTTAAAATAACATTGCAATATACCTGAATTACAAACAAACCCATAACATTTTGAAGCTATTTCTATGTTTACTTGAAAGATCCAAAAGGGTGAATAACAAATGGTGCTTTATGAATATTTTATAAGGGGGGACCCCCAAAACTCAGAAGTTATTTATAAAAAAATTGTGTATTATTCTTACATGTTTAAACTTTCGTCACCTTCAAAGTACTCTCCATTTGATGCAATACACCCATTGAGACATTTTTTCCACTGCTCAAAACAGTTTTTGAGCTCCTTAATTTTTATGCCTTTTAGTGCTTCTGTTGTTTTTTGTTTCACCTCTTCCACATTGGCAAAATGTTTATTTTGAGAACTTTTTTCATCCGGAGAAACAAACAAACAAAAAAATGTTACTTGGGGCAAGATCGAGTGAATAGGGAGGGTAGGGCACAGGGGTCATGCTGGTTTGGGTCAAAAACTGCTGAACACTTCACGAGGTGTGGGCAGGTGCGCTCATAAATTACCCGGCAGGAAATGGGCAAACATGTTGAAAGAGTCTTCAAAAAATTTTTGTAGAGGTCAAATGCAGCCTCTGGCAACAATGCCAGCTGGTACACTGATGCAGATGGTTCCTCGCTTACCTAGCGGTGGAAGCCTGTACTACAAGGGGCCCACCCTCCAGAAGATAATTCTGTTTTTTGGGGGGGTTCCCCCTCATAGATGAACTATAAATAGGCATAATCATGGAGCCACCATAAAAAGCAAGTTATCCATCTAAATGTCATTCTTTAAGAAATCAGTGTGTGTTAACGAAAAGCCTTAGAAGGCAGAGAGAGAAATGGAGAGAGAAAATAAATTAGTTTCAGAGGGAAGAACACACATGCACATATACACAACAGAACCTTCCCATTTGGAATTATTTGTGCTTGGAGAAGGGTTTACAAAATCCCTTCACAAAATAAGGTTTTCATTGAGCTCATTCTCAAAGATATGAAAAATGGATTTCAGCTGTTATTTCGAAATGGCAATTCTGTCAAAGCCATTCTGGGATTTTTGGTAATTTCCCCCAGTTTAGTTTCAGTGCTTTTACTCTAAATAAAATCCCTTGCATCACATCAATCAGCGGACTCAGTTATAAAGGAAAGCTAAAGAAAATGGCTCTGTCGGCATCTAGCTCCAGTATATTTTATGCGCACAGTGACTCTTGTCTGTTGGGAGCGAAGTGGAGCACATGTAAATTTTTCTTTATTTTGGACTCCTTTTAAATTAGGAAAAAAAATCTGCAGCAGCAGTGTTCTAGATAGTAGGCAGACGTGATTTATTTGAGGTAAGAAGGTTGTACTGCAATTTTTTAGTATTAACTTGGAAAGTTATGGACACAGGCTCAAGCCTGTCTCCACAGAGTTCCTGAAGCTTTGAGCTCTTTGCAAAATCTACAATTTACAAGCCAAGAAGAAACGTGCTCCTACAGATACACCAATTCTGTTAAAGCAAACGGTTATAACATTTATGTTCAATCTTTCAGGTTCTACGTTCTGCCTACCATTTATTTTTTCAAATCCAGTTCAACATTTCCTTTTATCTAATGAAATAGAAACTCAAAAAAATGTGTTTAAGCATTTTTGTTTTGGTTCTTCTTAAAGTCTGATTTCTATAAGTATGTAGTTTTCATTTGTTCAACATAATCAAATGCATTCAATTTACTTCAAAATTATTTAACAGTCAAATGAGTTCCAATTCCAAAGTTCTACAAAAATTGTGTTAGGGAAAAATGTCGAAATGGAATTGAATTGGACTTAGCATATCTCATTGAGAGTTAGACTGGGTAATCTACTGTATAATGTAGTGACCTATAAAATAGATTTTAATGATAAGGAATTCACAAAGGAGAATATATACCTTTAAATAAATAAAAGTAACTATATACATGATATTGTACATAGGTAGAGAGATGAAATGAGCCAGACTAATTTTACAAAATTCTCCTTTTGTCTGAAAGTATACTTTTTATTGTATCCATAAACCTAAATACAGATCTTTTTCTTATTCCCATTATTGTTTAACATCAGTGGCAGCCACAAGAGCGCACTACCATGTTTCTGTATTTTTTCAAAATGACGTTGGAGCTGTCATCAAAGTACAGCACAGAGATGGCGTTTAGTTTGGTCGGAGCACAGCAAGGCTTGGGTACGTGGTCAGGAAACATCAGATGAACCTTGGAAAGAAAAATCGTTTTGTTCTTTTAAGAAATAACATAGATATTTTGTCTGCAGCTTTAAAATAATATGCTTGCCGTATCCCTCACAATCAGGCCTACCTTTCAGCTACTGTTCTCCTCCTTGTGTTCAATAGCTGGGGCACTGGGGTCAGACACTGGGAGTAAAGGGTGTATTCTTAAGCACTAATGCCTAGAATCAAACCAGCAGTTCTAATCGTGTGCTGGAGGCTTGAAAAATGTTCAAACAAGTAAGGAAAATTCCCTCTACGTAAAAGGCAGCGGAAATTTTCCTGGGAAAAATAACATGGCAACTAGTACTGAGTTGCGTTTGGTTAAAACAACTTCGGTTTACTTCGTGAGAAATGCAGAAATTATACATGCAAATCAATAAAGCCACACAATTGGACTGTAGAAAGGTTTGGGTCTACAAATTATTGTTCAAAGGGCAATTAAACAACAAGTCATAAAATTTGTGCCAACACTTAATTTTCTGTGGTAAAGGAAGCTTAAATATCACAGCAAAATAAACTCCAGGTGTCTTCCAATACTTGCTTTAAAGCCATGATTTCAACTCTTCTCCACAAAATTTTTTAACTTACTACCGTAAAGAAATGTTCTTTTACTAAGTTATTGCTGGTTCATGAGTATCTCCACAGAATTTCTTAGCGGATTGGCCAGAGTTTAATATCCTTTTAGTTTCTTTCTTCCCTAGACAAACTCTGAGAAGCAGGCTAAGCTGCTAAATCAGAAGTGAAGAGCATAGATATTTTACAAATTGAATACCCACCTCCCCCAAAAGCCTAAAAAATGGTGGCTGCATGCGAAAAGTGAAATGCTTAAGTGAAGAGTTTATTCTCATTCTGATCAGACTGGCAGCCCGCCTGTGGTCTGAGCAAGGAGCCAGAACCTGGCTCCCCCATTCCTACTCATCTACCCTCGTCCTTCCCTCAGAGGAGTTTATGGGAAGTCCCACTGATGAGTCCTAAGGGATCTGCAAAAAGCAAATATAGCCTCTTAGAGTTTGGCTGTACAATGTCTTGGCTGAAATGATATAAGAGCCCTGAATGTGGACAGAAACAGCAGGAAAAATGAGGTGATCTAACATGAACTTGAAATTTCCTAAGACCTCACAAAGCTAAAAATTGGATGGTTTCTACAAATTTCAGATGCAGCTTGTGTCCCCCATCAGTTTTGTCTTCCTTAACACACACATGCATGACTGATAACCTCGTTTCAATGGAGCTTGGCTGCCTTACGAAGCAGTCACTGAGAAAAAAATAGGTTGTTCTTGAATGGTTTCTCAAACATATTAGTCACAAACATGCTCTCTTTTAACAACAAACACGCCTGTCTGCTTGTTTCATGTCCTTCACAGAACAAACACAGAGAGTGCACAGTGCCAGGAAAAAATATCAAACTTCCCATGTACGACTCAAGTTTTGTGGTGACTTATGTCCCACATCCCAGCACAGGGATGCAGAGCAGGGTCTTGTTCCAAGTGCACATCAGATTTTTTTAAAATGTTTGTTTTTCAACACTGCCTTCTAGACTACAGCCCTAAAAGCTGACAATATGTAATTGTATATTTATTTTAAAAAAGAAAAAGAAGAGTAAGGGTAGTGTTTATAGTTTTTTCCCCCCAATAATTCAGGATTGCTGAGCCTGAGGGAAACACTGATACATTATACACATATCTCAGGAAGCAAAAGTCTACTTTCTGAGTCCTTGGAATGGCGGTAAAAAAGAGGCAAAGAAGTTTCTGAGAAATTAAATAGCATTTTTTTTATAAGCTGATAGTGGGTGTTGCTCTGTGACATCACAGAAAGACAGTGATGCATCATGACTGTCCTCTCAAGGCATGAAACAGCAGCATTCTTGCAATACGATCAACTTCCAGTCAGTGCGAATTTTCATAGACGTGGATAAAAAGCTAGACTTCACAGAGATCTTCCTTTTACCAGTGGAAGTATGAAGATACAAACACCCATCCTTTCAGAGCATGCTCCTCCCCACCCCCTAGAAATGTTATTCTGTACCATGAAGTATTTATATTTACAGATAGCAAAGGTAAAGGCATATCAAACCTTAAAATTCCTCCAGGAATTTTCTCTACACTTGATATATGGCAAGGAAGCAGGCAACCTTATTAGTTAAGAATCAGAAAAAGAAGAAAATTTATAAATGACAACCTTTCAAAATACATATGTGGTTTATCTCTGTTTCTTTGACACCAGTTTTTTCCAAATTTTTTGGCAATGCCATGTTCTAGTTGTCATAAATGTGTCTTTGGTGTCTAGCTCCTCTGTAGTATCTATGAAGTCAGTGAAGACACCAGCAAAACATTGACATTCAAAAATTTAATCTGTGTATATATACTGTTCCTTATTCAGAAGGAAACTAAGATGCTCTTTTCGTCAGCTTTAAATTTTAAATTAATTATGAAAAGAAAAGTAACTTCCTGAAGAGCCAACTCCTCACAAACTCTAATAGTTACTCTTTTTTTTTTTATCATAAACAAGCCTCATCCACAAAGACAGATTTTTTTCCCAATAGCTACTACTCTCTTACTGCCATCTACCAAATAACCCCATTTCCATCATTACATTTGGAGTCGAAAATAATTTGTTACTTTCCTTCTCTACTAATTACAAAAATTTGTTCATATTAATCAAAACATTAATTTGGAATTATATCACATAGTCTTTTGCACCTTCTAGGAGTCTCTCACTGAGTGTTCCAGAGGTTGTCCCTCCGTCACATCAATAAGTCACACGCCATAAGGCAGGTACATCAGACTCTCAAGAGATTTCATGAGCTCACTAAATACAGTACAACCATTTAGAGACCATGAAATCAATATTTCATTATCTTTTCACAAAAATAAGCCTAGGTTATTACAGATTAAATCACTACTGAATTCCTGGATCCAGATGGGGAAAACAAAAAAGGAGCATTAACTTCCACCTTAAAGAGTATACAAAAAAAATATCAAGAAATAGAAACGTATCTTCTACTTATATTCTACATTAAGAATTTTCATAATGCCACAGTGTGTTATGGAATATCCTTAAATAATTAGAGTAAAAACCCTCAGATGAAATTCACTACAGCTATTATTCAATGTTTTTGCAATGATTACTAATGAATTGCTAGGTTAGGAACAGTCACTGGGAACCTGCATGGTTAGTCATGCTGCACAGTGAAGAAATTGGGGCAGAATGACCACATCATGTGATTACTCCAACTTTCCTAGCTGAGTCCTTCCCCAATCTAGAATCAGGATCATTCTTTAAACCAGCCTGAATTTTCCAACTATACCCATAATATGTTACTTTAGATCTAAAAAGTGGCAAGGAGTTTGAGAAGAGAAAATAATGCATTGATAACTACAAAATGGATGCTTTCCTTTAAAATAATTTTACGTGAGTCTTTCATCTTAAACCAGTTTCAATCCTACAAAAATAAAGCATACCAGAGTTTGAACTATGGCATGGTTGGTGGCATTCATGTGGGCATTGAGTGGAAAAGAACATTCTCCATCACAATAAAATGCAGCATATCCTTCTGGTGCTATAATCCAGTCCTAAAATGCACAAAAAGAAGAAAAAAATAGTATCATCAAAAAATAATTTTTAAAAATCCTCAAATATATATAAATTTTGATAGGTTTCTTTCTCTTCTTGGTCCAACAATTAGTCTAAAAGGATAGCCTCCTCCAAGTCCTTGATTTATTTCTACATTGAAGTTTACACAAAATATATAAATATTTTCACAAGAAAATGTCCTCTGTAATTTCTCCCAAGAGATTGCTATGTACAATATTCATAGCATGTATAAACTCATGCATTCATGAATAAAACCATAATCATGGAATAGCATTCTAAATATTCCTTAAACAGGAAATGATGAACTCTGGAAAGTTCAAGTGAACCAGAAAAAAAAAAGCATAAACTCGAGATAATTCTCATTACTTCTTAATAACTCATTCCTGGTTTCAGAAGCTTATCAACCTCCTAAAGCTTGAATATTTGTTCCTTGTACTGTTTTTCTTTTCATCCATGAATTAACTTTATAGTGTCTTTAGAAGAAATGAATTGGAGAAAATTTCTCAAAATTGTACATTAAAAAATTTAGGAAGCTAAAAAGTTGGCATATGTAATAATTGCCCTAATTTTTTTTCCAGGGAGGTAAAACTTGGCTCAAATGTAAAATTTGAAAACGTTTCCATTGTAATATTACTTCTCAATAAAATAAGCCATATTCTAAAAATCATTGTAATAGGGTAATATAATCTAAAAACTTCAGTTTAAGTGATTATTATAAAGACTGTTTTGAAGTTTCTCACTTAGTGTTCCAGAGGTTTTCACCCTGTTTGTGAAGCTGATCATATGTTTATGATGCAAATGTAAAAGAGAGCTAAAAGTTTTAAGTTCAGGGAAAAAAATGGTTGTCTGATTTTTTTTTTTTTTTTTTATGACAGAGACAGTATAAGTGAGAATTCTATTTCTTAGACTGATAGTTTGGAAAAATTAGTGGCAGAGGAAATTGCTTGAGTTAATCTGAAAAAAAAAGTTTTAAAATTAAAAGTTTGGAATATTTAGACAACAGTACCTTTTTCAGTTTCTAAATACTATAATATCACTTCAACTGTTTTTCTTTTTACTGAAAAACTAATAATTATTTTTCAATAGTGAAAGAATAATGGCTAAATAAAATAATGTAGATAATCCGTATATTGAATAGTCAGGAATTATTATAAAACAGAATAAAAGCACCTGACTTGGCTCTGGCTGGTGTAGCTCAGTGGATTGAGCGCAGGCTGGGAACCAAACAGTCTCGGTTCTATTCCCAGTCGGGGCACATAGCTGGGTTGCAGGCCAGGTCCACAGTGAGGGCCATGTGAGAGGCAACCATACACTGCTGTTTCTCTTTCTCCCTCCCTTCCCCTCTCTCTAAAAATAAATAAATAAAATCTTAAAAAAGAAAAAAGCACCTGAATTGCTGGATCATTCTTACCTGCCATCCGAGATCCCGGAAACTCACATAGAGTTCATGCTTTTTACAGGCTTGTTTTTGTTCACTTGTATTATAATCTGAAGATAAAAATCAGATTTTTAAACAGATGGCAGTTTATTGGGTATACTAATCATACTTCTTTTGTAAAGTCACTACTTAAAAAGAGGCTGTATTTTAAGTTGTAAAATAATGAGTTTGACTTCTAAAACCAGAGCAACTTATTAACCATGTGAACTTCAGGTAGGTCATCTGTCCTGAGTTTCTTCTTTAAAATGTAAACAATACCATTTATCTTTTGGGGTTCTGACAAGGGTTTGGTTAGACCTCCCTCTACGTGTGGTGAGCCTGCCACTCATTGAAGACTAGGTGCTCAATGAATGCTCATTCATTAATTTGTGCACACCATAGTGGCACTTGATATACTTATATATATTAAATATTTATACAATGTTATTTAACATTGTCCTTGAGGAAGATATGGGGAAAGTACTACTTGGGATCATACAGAGTTGATCTTATTTTAATAAATATTTTAAACTCAGGATACCCAAAGTTGACTTTTAGGTTGTTCTCCCAAAACCCGGCCCACCTCTCCGTTCTTGACTGACAGCCATGAAGAAGGGAGAGGTATAAAAAATTTTTTTACAAAACCAAAAAAAATTTGAAGTAAAAAATACTCTTTTTTTTTCTCCCCCACATATAATCTTTCAGGAAATCCTACACATTTTACCTTTGAATATGTCCAAAATCCACCCACTCCACTACCTTGATGACAGGTCCATGTGCAAGCCACCATCCTCTCTTACCTGAATTATTGCAATATTCTCATTAATATTTTCCCTGCTTCTGCCCTGGCTCCCCTACAACAAAGCAGCCAAGTAGACCATTTAATAAGTCAACTGAATTATATCACTCCCTAGCAAAAAGTCCCATGATGGTTCCCCATAATCGTGAGAATGAAATATCCTCCTAGTGGCTTATAAGACTGTGTGATTTGGCTCCATTACTTCTCTGACTCATTTCCTTCTTCTCTCCTTCACTCTGTGCTGGCCATGACACCTCCTTCCTGTTTCACACATGTTAGCCTTCCCTCATCTCAGGGCCTTCACTCTCACTATCTTTTCTCTCTGAAATGCTCTACTTTTGGATATCTATATAGTTAATGCCTACAGCTTGTTCAACTCTTAAGCATCATCTTGCCAATGAGGGCTTCGCCGAATATCATAAACCACCTAGACATTCCTGATCTTCCTCCCTCTTCTCTAAATTTTTTCCATTTCTTTTACCCTCTTTAACATGCTACATCATTTACTCATTTATTATGTACTTTGGTTCTTGTCTGTTTCCTCCTACTAGACTGTCAACTCCAAAGGGCAAAAAGTCTCATTTGGTTCTGTTCAGTTCACTGGTGAACCTCAAGTGTCAGGAACAGTGCCTGGCACATAGGATGTACTCAATAAATATTGGAGGTGTTAATGAATTAATTAGTCAGAGTGTTCCACAAATCATTTGAAGCAAAAAAAATTACATTATTTCCATTACATATTTTGGAATATAACCTTAAAACCCATAACTTTTTTATAATTATTTAATATATTTAAGGTTAAATAGCGAGCCCTAATCTTGCTTTTGGAATAAAATGAAATATTGAAGCAACAGAGAACTTTTCAGAAAATCTTTCTATATTGTCTCCCCCCCCCATTTTTTTCCTTTATTTTTATTGCTGACACTGTTATAGATGTCCCCATTTTTCTCTCCTTTGGTCTCTCCCCCCATCCCCAGCTCCTCCTGCCTCTGGCCATCACCGCTCTGTCCTCTGTGTCCATGGGTTTTTTATGTTGTCTTCAAGTTTGTTCACACTTTGTACCAATAGTATTTTAAAAGCTAACCCATTTGGGTTATTTCCAATATGAAATATGAAATAGGGAAGCATTTGGGTAAAGGAGCCAGCAAAATAATTTCTTTTCACAGACAACAGCTAAGTTTTTCTCCTAGAAATCAGTGCTACATTTACTCTGACAGTCATCTCTGGAAAATCAATGTAGCTGATTACTACGCAGAGCAGTCTGTGATAAGATATCCCCTTTCAGTTTAATTATCCTCAAACCCTAAAGAAAATGTAGGCGCATCAAAGATCCCAGGAACCTGTCTTAGTGGGCTCTGTCATCTGCTTTCACAGTTACTTCATTATTTATTTAATGTTAGTATATAAAATAAAACAATGATTAATTTTTGAGCCTAGAGACACCTTGCCTTCTAAATGATAGGTATTCCTGCTGCACAATTACCTTCATTAAAATTAAATATGTCGATAATGATGGAAGATGGAGGAGAGAGAATTTATTTGAAACTCGGCACTCTTATTCTTTGAATAAACTTCTCCCTCCATCAGAATAGCAGATGTTAACTTTCTTTAGGCAATGGACAAGCATATTATAATACTATGTACAATAACATGAAATGGGTAAGTTCCCTATATTATTTTTAGGGAAAATCAGTTATGGTATTAGTTTGATTGTATACATTTATTGATGTTTAGGATTTAAAAAAGTCAGCTCTCTGCATTAGACAATGGGTCAGCAAACATTTTCTTTAAAAAGACAGTCAATGTTTTAAGCAGTAGGGTCCCCTCCCTTGCAACAGCTAAATATGGCTGCTATAACATGCAAGTACCACCCATAGTCAATATGTAAATGCATGGATATGGCTGTATTCCAATAAAACTTCACTTATAGACACTGACATTTGAATTTTGTATGAATTCTGGGTGAAAAAAAGTATTTTTTTTAGTCTTTTTCAACCATCTAAAATATAAAAAATATTCTTAGCAATTGGGCTGTACAAAAACAGGCAATGGGCTGACTTTGGCTCTTCAGCCTTATTTTGCCAACTCTTGTGTTGGACAATAAGGAAAATATTTATTATTTTATCCTTGTATTAATTAAAAACATTGAATATGAATAAAGACATTGTAGCCAATAATACACACAAGTATACATGAAAAGCCATAAGCTATGCATGTGGTTATTTGAATTCCGTGTTTATAAAAAAAAATAATGTAAAACTTAAATGTCAAAATATATCTGTTCCATCTATGCAGCTTTTCATGCCGGCTAAGTGATGTATATAATGTAACATCGCATAAAGGTAACGAGCAATGAAATTTATAACAGAACCTGGTTCCAAGAGTCTGATTTCATAGAGCGTTAGGACCATATGCTTGTTCTGTCAGAAATAAAAATTAATGGATACTGAGTGAAGTAAAGGTTGTACCCAAACCAGCAAAGTCTGCTGCTCGGTTTACTATAAATGGCTGGCTGAATAAACTGTGGGAGGAAGGGAGGGAAATGAGATTTATATCTTTAAAAAATATTGATTGGCAGCCCTTCAGATATTAAAACAAAATGGACAAAATGCTACTGTTGATGAACCTGCCCACAAATGAAGAGCTGTGCCAGAAATTACAAAAACGTTCTGGTGCCACAGCCAACACTAGAAAAATTTGCTAACATTCCTCAACCACAATGCAGCTATCATAAATACATCATTTCTCTGTTTTGTCTCTTTATGATAATAATATTGGGAAGTAGTGCCAAAACATTGAAAGCACTGTTAAATATTTTATGGCAATTTCTTTATAGTTAGTTTCTGAAATAAGTAAAAATTGAAATTTTTTCTTAGTTTGATTTTCAAAAAAATATTTTGTTCTAGAAAAAATCATTACAAAAAATCAAAATAAAATGCATAGAGATTAAAAGTGGATTGAAAAAATCCTGAGATCTACACAAAGCTTCAATGGTCTGCCTACACGCATGTGAGAAAAAGCAACCAAATACGTAAACAGAGGCTAGCATAGCTATGAAGGGTACAAAAGAAAATCGAGTCCAAAAACTCTATATACCAATATGGGTTTCTTTTTCTTTAAAATCTAGCATTAGCTTCTCTAATAGATAAAATATAGATAAATATGTTTAAAAAAAAAACAGAAAAATATCCAAAATAGAATTTAACATTTAAGCACGACAACAGCCTAAGCCAAATATGAGATATTGTGTTTCAAAGTAAAATACAGTTCCCAAAAAGAGCAGGACATAAAGGATGTCAGTACCTACAGCGTCAGGGTTTTAATTAATTTATAGAAAATGAAATGACGAATGAAGATACAAGAAGAGGTAAATCAGCAGAAACAATACATTTTTATTTGGCCTTGGGGGTACAGAAATTCCTGATAAACCCAAAACAATACCAATCCCTTCCCCCCACAAGATGAGGGATTTCAAAACCCAGGGAACTCCTCACTTGACTGTATGCACAACCCAGTAGGAATTAGTGTTATTTATTTGTGAAGGAATAACTGTTTTTCTCTGTATGAATGTGTGATGCAGAACAGGCACGACAAAATAATAACTCTCTGGTGTGTTTGCTTAACTCTGCTTAGCAAAGCATCTCTGTAGATGATTCAACCTTCTCACCTTAGAGCTCACTGACACAAAAACCTGCCCACAAACTTGCATTTCAGATCGCCCTCCAGACATCTCTGAACACAAGTTTCCCAGATGCCTCCTACTCGTTATTTTTACTTCTGACTTCACTCCTTCAATGTTGACTATTTTGATTAACAGGATCACCAATAATCTAGAGACCCAAGCCAGAAAATTCAGTTAAGTGTTTTGGTTTTCTTTCTTTCTCCCTTATATCCTTCATTAAATTGGTCCACAAAGCCTCACTAAACTGACCCATTTCTAGACTACTTAACCTGTTGGAAGCCCTTGACACACTTGGTTATCTCATACTTCTTCAACATCCTCTTCTGGTAACTTAATGTCAGGTAAATACTTTATCTCTTCTCTCCTACATCTCAGTCAGTCATTGGTCTCTTCCATAGAATTGCTCTTTCTCCTTATTTTATACTTGAAGTGCTGATGTTCCCACTAAAGGCTCTATCCTTGATTTTCTTTTTCTTTCCCTATCTTCTATGGTACTGTCAAGTCCTGTGTTTCATCTAACAATTTGGGCTCATATCTACATCTGTTTCTGCACCTTCACTTATTCTGGAAACTCCCATCTCCAGAGACCCGTTTTCATCCAGCCCCAACTGGCCTCATTCCACATGTTTTGGTTTCCACTTTCACTCTCTCCAATCTGTAATCTTTATTGCTTGGGGTGTTGGACTAGGCCCCTAATCATATTTGGGATTTCACTTTCCTTTCTTGGCATTCCATCCTTCACTCTGATGCCAAATTTAACTTTTAAAAATGTGTATCTTGCTATGACTCTCCTTTTTTAATTGCCGTTATGAGGACATCATAACTCCTTATCATCACATACCTACTTTTCATAACTTGCTTTCTTCATAATTTTCTCACTGATATCACTCTGCTCTCACATGGGAATAATCACATAACCAGCCACTTGACACTGGCATTTGACTCTATAACTGTGCATATCAGTCTGAAATGGCTTCATCCACCGCTCTATTTCTGGAAAATATCTATTCTCATATAAGTGCCTCATGAAGTCTTCTGAGCTATACCAGGGTGGCACTTGCTTAGCTTCTCTAAACTTATATGCCTCACACTACCTTATACCTACTTTGATAGAATTGATTTCTTAATAATTACTAATATGCATGTCTTTCCCACTGTATGTGACAGTGCTTTTTAAGAAGGAAGATTCTTATGCTATCTTTCTTTTAAAATATTGTATTCATTTATTTTTAGAGACAGGGAAAAGGAGAGAGAAAGAGAGTGAGAAAAACTGAGGGAGAGAAACATCAATGTGTGGTTGCCTCTCATGTACCCCAAACGGGAGACCTAGCCTCCAACCCAGGCATGTGCTCTGACTGGGATTGAACCAGCGACCCTTTGGTTTACAGACTGGCACTCAATCCACTGAGCCACACCAGCCGGGTCTATCCATCTTTTATTAACATATAGTTAATACTGGGCTTGTTACTATAACATGTGCTTATTTAATATTGAATGAATATTATTATATAATAAGTCATGTAGTCATATTATTTCTGTAGATTATTTTTAGGCAGAAATGTGATAATAGAAACAATACATTAATGTTTATTGACAATTGCTTAAAAATATTATGTAACTAATTGCTCAGATAGATTGGCCAAATTAGGTTAAAGAATCTAAAATCTCTCTTGATTCTGAATTCTCAAAGGCCAACAAATCCTAGTAAGGGACAAGGAATGGATACTTATCAGGATACTCAGAGAGGGAGAGAAGGAATGCCTAGTTTTCTCTAATTTAAAGATTAGAGTTCTTGAGCATTTTAGCATCTATATTCATCAGAAACATTGGACTATAAATTTCTTTCTTTGTTGTGTCTTTACCTGGTTTTAGAATTAGGATAATACTGACCTCATAAAAAGAACTTGGGAGTCATCACTCTTCTTGAATTTTTTGGAATAGTTTGAGAAAGACAGGTGTTAGTTCTTCTTTGAATGTTTGGTAAAATTCACCTGTAAAGTCATCCTACCTTTTGTGACAGCATGAATGGAACGGGAGACTATTATGCTAAGTGAAATAAACCAGTCAGTGACACACAAATACCTCACTTATAACTGGAACCTATTGAACAAAATAAACTAATGAAAAAAAATAGAACCAAAGATAAGGAAACATGGAACAGACTGATAGCTGTAGGAGGAGAGAAGGGAGAGAATGACTGGTGGAAAGGTGGGGAAGGGACTAGTCAAAGAACATGTATGAATGACTTATGGACATAGACAATGGAGAGGAGATTGACTGTGGGCAAGAGAGGTGGGCTGGGTGAATGAAGAAAAGGGAAAAGAGAAGAAATTGTGGCAACTGTAAAATAAAACATAAAAAATAAACAACTGAAAAATAAAACATAAAAAATAAAGTAAAAAAAAGAATCTGAGTTCTTTTTTTTAAGTTTTTTTTAAAGATTTTTATTTATTTTTAGAGAGAGAGGAAGGGAAGGAGAAAGAGAGGGAGAAAAATGTCAATGTGTGGTTGCCTCTCACGCGTCCCCTAATTGGGGACCTGGCCCACAACCCAGGCATGTGCCCTGATTAGGAATCAAACTGGTGACCCTTTGGTTCACAGGTACACACCGAATCCACTGAGCCACACCAGTCAGGGCAAAATCTGAGTTCTTTATGTCCCAGTTCTGAAAAATGAAGTTATATGTAACAATGATAATGGCTAACACTATAATAAGCATGTGCTGTGCCATGGTTCTCAGTTATCTGTACATATTAACTCATTTAATCATCCAAACGCATATAATCTTACCCTAAGGGTCAGGTACTATTAACATTCTCAGTTTATCTATGAAGAATCAGAAGCACAGAGGTCACGTATCTTGTCTAGGATTATACAACTAGTAAGGAGTGGTCCCAAGCTTAAATGATGCAAGGATATGTATGTAATAGATAACTATAAATAGATTGGTAGATAGACAGAGTGAGTTAGATATGTTATGCACCAAAAAATTGTTGTTTTAGCAGGGATTTCCAAAATTTTGCATGACTCAGGGTACAGATATAAGCATTTAGTATAAATTACTGTAAGAATCATGCAGATTAGAAATATTATTATGTTGTGCAGCCTTGCAGGATTTTCATTGTAACAGTGATTTTGAGAGCTCTGATTTAGAAACAATAAAAAATCTTTTAAGAGTGATATGATTAAATCAACTCTCATATAAGCACTATTGAATATTTTGCATCAGAGGTCACCAATTTGAAAGATGGTGAGAATTATTGTTTAAAAGTAGAAAAAAACAAACGTTCATGGCATTCTGAACAAGGCAAAACCACAGAGACAATGAAAAGATTGGTGGTTGGTGGAGGGAGGGATAAATAGGCAGAGGGCAGAGGATTCTTCAGTCAGTGAAAACACTCCCTATGATAGTATAACAAGGGATATATGTCATTATACACTGTCCAAATACACCGAATGTACAACACCAGGGATGAACCCTAAGGAAAACTACAGACTCGGAATGATTATGATGTGTCAGTGGAGTCCACCTTTGGTGACAAATGTGCCACTCTGGTGCGTGATGTTGACAACGGGGAAGGCTATGTGTGAGCGGGACAAGGAGAACATAGGAAATCTGTAACTTCCCTCAATTCTGGTATGAACCTAAAACTGCTCTTAAAAGTCTTTAAAAATACATAAGTTTTATCAATTGCATAGTTAAAAACCCATAACAACAGGATATTATCCAAATGGGACTGTGTATGGATGAAAAGGTTCGGAAGTACACATACCTGGTTGATATCTACATCAGAGTGACCTATCTCAAAAGGATTAAGTGATCAAAGGAAACCTTAAGCCTTATTTATGACTAGACTATTTTTAAATAATAAAAATTTATATTAATTATATGCTATAAAACATTCTAAACAATTAATTCCAATTGGTCTTTCTGGTTTTAATATTTTTGTCCAAGAGGCATTACTTTACATTTTATCTATTAGGCAAGAGATAGTGCCTATTGGAGTTGAGAATAAGTGCACAAAATTTTCATTTTAGTGACTTTTTTGAAAGACTTGTGCTAAGAAATTACCATGGTTTCAAGCAGGGGCACCAAAGACTGAATTTGCCTTTAAAGTTCTCTAGCTTAGAGCACACAATAAGTAATCTTTCCAAGCAGTTCTGTAGTGACCCTGGACTTGCCCTTTGTCCTTTTAGTTTTTCAAAAATCTTAACATTCTATCCTTGTCAGTAACAATATAGGATAGGATATTTCTCTCAAAATGTTCTTTCAAATTTTTATCATCCCAATGTCTTTGTATCTTACAGAGTGGCTAACCTAAAATTTAGCTATAGCTTCCATTTCCCCCCACACCCAAATTCAAATAAACATCCACTGCTGCCTCATCATAAAAAGGGCTATTTCTCCCATAACACGTCTTCTCAATCTTCTTGCCAAAAAACTGAGAGGAACAAAGAAGGACAGTTTCTGCACAAAACCGGGCAGCTGTTGTTCAGTGCATATTCACCTAAAAGAGGAGGTTAGTTTTGTCCATTTGGTCAGCACGTTAACTTGAATCACGAGTATTTGGGGGCTTTCTGTTTTATGCTAGACATGGTTCTTGGCTGTCCCATAGGGGTACAAAAGAATAAGGAGGTATTGAGTAGTTGGAAGGCAAGAAACTTTGAAATAGGAAAGAAATGGGGTAAAGACAGAAAGAATAACCTGGGTTTTAATTCCCCTGCACTGATTCTGACTTTCACTATTTGATTATTTGATTTGCAAAAAAAATTCTATCAGGCAAACTTCTACTAAAACTCAGTGTTCCCTCTTTTCTTAGCCTTGGAGTCTTTGCACAGTATTTTATTGTAAAAGGCTAGTACTGTTACAGCATTTATTATTTATATTTGGATAATTCTAAAATTTTGCTGGCATTTCAAGTCTCCAAAGTATCAAATTCTGTGTTTATATTAGCATTCCCTTTCCTTAAAGCCCTGTCTTTTAAGCCAAATTCTATGAGACTTTTTCCCTGTCTGCTTGATTACTACCTATTGAAAGGTTAAGTCTCATAGACACAAACCAGCTACTTTCTTCCTTTTTATTATCAAAATATGAACTCGCTCCAAAACCATCTACCATATATTTCACAGAAATGGTTGCCAATGACAAACTTTTTAAAAAGAAAATATTGGTCTATATTAGAATAATTTTGTACTCTAAATGGTGTTAGGAAACTGGTGAAAAGTTACGTGATTTCTGCTCCATATGTTTTATTCATCTCTACTTATAGAAGTACATTTGTTACTTGTGGTCAGAGAGAGAAGATAAATAGAGTTCACCAATAGGAAAAAGGACTTTGATGAGTTCAGTCTCCAGAACGCCTCTGCCAGAATCGTTCTAAGCTCTAATAACAAGTATGTGACTTATGCTTTTCCCTTTGTAATTTTCTCAAAAAATATTTACTATTCTATGCAAGGTTTAACAAACCTTTTTCTTAATGCAGTCTGCTACATTAAATTAAAAACATTTCAACCAATTTCAGATCATTCTACATGAAAAGAAAAATACACAACTTTGACAGGCTAGTATTTATAAGGAAGGAAAGGTCTTAGAAAGTTATTTTTCTCCATCTTTCATATTAACCAATTACAATTTTTGCCAAACTAAATATAAAGATCTTGTGAAGATCTTCATAAAATAGTTTGGTAATAAGGCACTACTATCATGCTTTATTTTCAAGTGAAAAAGATGGTCAAACTTATTTGTTGGAAAATTATTTTAATACATCACTCTAAAATTCAGTATATTTCCATACAGAAATCTTCCATCTGCTTCTGTTGTTAAATACACCCAACTGATTTATTTCTAACATGATTTTCCTGGTGCCCATACTTTAGGAAGTTTCCAATGAATCCCACTTAGTATTTTTGTTGAGAGTCAGACTTAAAAAACAAACAAACAACTTATGGGTTCTTATATGAGTTATCAGTTTCAAATGACTCAAGAGAAAAAAAAATGAAGATTTCAGAAATCATGGCAAACAACGTCTGAATGTGTCTTTTTGAAAGAGTGAAGCATTCTAATTTGCTGAAAAAACGTGTGCAGGGATTACGTCTGTTTTATTCACCAGTTCATCTATTGTGCCTCACATGTGGTGACCATTAACATAGAAGAATACACATTTTACAAATGAACCAACATGTTTAACTAAGTTGAGATGTTCCAGGGTAAGTTTTCCCCTTCAAATACACTTATTTTTTATATAGAGAGATAATTTCTTGGAATAAAATAGCCATCATTTTTATCTAAAAACAGCTTAGGAAAATCTGTCCGTAGCCTGGACTAAACAAGGCACTTATTGGCCTAAATAATATGATGAAATCATTTCATATTTTGGCAGTTAGACATGGTTAGATCAACTGTACTTTTATCTCCTTTCTACCAATTAATGGATTAAATTGCAGACTCATTGGGGTCAATTGTGCATTTGTAATATTTCATTGTTAGTTTTTATATGTGTGTGTGTGTGTGTTTGTGTGCATACACACATTTAAAGCAGAGTATCTAGATAATAGCCCTCTAAATAATTAATGGAAATAAAAACATTATCTTAATTTCTGCTTCTAATGTCAGGAAAATTTAAGCTGCCTATTCTCATCATTGTTTTAAGTACAAAAGAAATATTTTCATGTTGAATTTACCTGGTTACCTACCCACACTTGAGAGGCTCTGTGGAAGTCCGCTCAGCAAGTTGTGCAATTCAGCTTTGGCTAGACTTTGTTGACGTAGCCATTTCATAATTTTATTACTGCCAGCTTGATTTTAATTTGAACTGAATCTTTCAACATATGAAGGCAAGCCATACTTATTTCAAAATGAATTACTGAGTGATTCACTGATGAAACATTCTGGGGATGCTAGAGACATTGCTGCATGATTTAATAAAGCAAACAAAGGTATATCCAGAGGGCGAATTTATTGTGGCTACTTGATTTGCAACATGTGACCCCGAAACTCTCTGTGCACACCTCCTGCTTCGGTTTTAACTTACCTCCAACACTGGACATTCTGGAGGAGTCCTGATGAGAGCTGGATTTACTGCGGTTTTGGTTTTTTCGTTTGTTGGCTGCTCTCACCGATCGAAGAAGTACCTCACTTGCCTTGAAAAAAGCCACCATGAATGGTTGCTTTGACTGAGGCCCATGTCTCCCCACAAGACCAGCAGATTTAACATTGATACTGCGTCCTAGAACAGAAATACAAGCACTTGGTTTATAACAGAAAGATAATGTTTACCTGATAGGAATGAATTCTGAGGGTACTTTGAGAAAAAAGTTTTAAAACATTATCAGAATGTTTTCTTTGCAGGCCAAATAGTCTTATAAACATTGGGAGTTTACTATTACAGACAATTATCCATGCTTAGATTTTCATTTTGCATCATTCTTCCACCGCAGAACACTCTCGGGCTGCCTCCACTAAAAGATATTCTCAGACCTGGAAGTCAGCAACACTATCCATGGGAAGTCTTGACTACCATCAGCTGGGAAATGTCCACATTAAGTAACAATTTCAAAATATTAGCTATGGGCTCTTCCGCATTAAATTCCCTATAATTTTCCTCTGAGTGATAAAAACTCAATGGCTGGTTGGATGTTTCTACTTTCTCCAGCTTCTTTCAAGCCTTTCAAGCATTAATTAGCGCTGATGGCCTCCCCCCATCACCTCTGGCCTGTGGCCAGCAGACTTTACAAAGCTGTGCTCTACTTCAAGCTCTTCAAAGGTCATTTCAGAAGCCCTTGCTGGGGATGGAGCCTTGTT
Source organism: Micronycteris hirsuta (assembly GCA_004026765.1). Classification (NCBI taxonomy): domain Eukaryota; kingdom Metazoa; phylum Chordata; class Mammalia; order Chiroptera; family Phyllostomidae; genus Micronycteris; species Micronycteris hirsuta. Next base: position 74,864 of record PVJI01006346.1, read on the forward strand.
TTAAGAGCCAGTGTTTTCTCAATGTGAAATAATTTGAAGTAAACATGAACATTTCAGAATTTCCCCTTCAGAGTTTTGACACACTGAATGTTTACTGAAAGAATTTCAGAAGAAGCAAACCAAGGCTGGAGACTTTCAGAAAGGTGAAAAATGCCAGGTGGGCTTGGAAACTGACCTTCATCTCTCAACCAACCTGCACCCCAGACCTTTCTGAGCCAACTGGTGTGGCTGGGCATCAGGGAAGAAGGGTCTATACAAGAGTGAGTTAGAAGGCAAGGTGGCTTAAAGACTAGAAGTAGATCTGCCATTGGGCTAGTAATGATATTTATAATTATAATAACGTGAAATGTTTTGGAGCACTTGCTATGCACGTGCTAGGCATTTTACTCATTTACATGAGTTATTTGATTCTACAAAGAGGAGTTACCTATTACTATTTCCCCTTACAACTCACTCTTGTTATCTTCTCTAGTTTAAAGTAATCACTGAAAATATATATAATAAAAATATATAATATATATTAATACTATAGTATATATGAAGAAAACCGTTGGCTGATATCTAGTTCTATTAAAATCACCCAAAGAGAATGAACTCTGTAATATTAAGTTGTAAATTTAGTTGAAAATTACTCAAAACTCATGCAAATTTTCTACTTGACATACAGAAATTAGCAATCTTTGAGGAGTGATATATAATGTGGTTTGGAATATGTGCATGATTGACTCCATTTCACCCCGTGGGGGATGTGCGTGTTTTCTTAAAATATTTATTCAGTAAAGACTGTGGCGAAACCTCAGTCCATTATAAGGCCTGACCTACCTTAGAAGAAAGAAAAGGAAAACAAGTCCCTGAAATTGCATCAGTGGCATTTTAGCAAGTAAACTCTCACTCTTAACAGAATTTATTTTGGCAGCATAAACACTTTTGTGTATACTTGTATTGTGCAGAGACCTTCTACCGTCAGAAAATGAGACCGTGTCACATGAGGCTGTGCAGCTGTTGACAGACACAGAGGTCCTTTAAACGTGGAGGTATTGATTAAAAAAATAAGTGTCCACCAATCCAGGCAGCATCAGGGTCCTCAACAAGTATTGTGCAACATATTGGCACAACCTGTTTGGTTCCTACAAGGACTAAAATGGCATTCCAGCTCACAAACGCCACTACACGCAGTCCTACCAAAGAAAGAGCTTACAAATAATAAAAGCAGTAAACCTTAAACAAATAAGCATATAGGTTTCTCTTTTAAATGCAAACTTACAGTGGCTTTATGCCAGAGTCTATATTTCTTAGAAAAACTCTATCACTGGCATAAATGAAAGAGGCAGTTTGATTTGTGGTCAGAGCAGTTTCCATTCTACTTCCACTGTAACAAATGTATTAATTCAGCTCAGACTTCCTCCTTCTGGCAGCCCTTTTGCTGTAAAAAGAGAAATTAGAAGTTCCAGCCAAATACCATACCTTGAACTGACCCACTTCAATACATAAACACTTTTACAACATGTTTATTCAGGTGTAGCACTTGAAATTGGTTTAAGATGTTTCCAGTGACAGAGAGCTCAGCAAAAGAAAAAAAAAAAGAACTGAGAAACTTAACTGTTATGGAATAGAATAACTGGCAATCTGTTCTTCAAATTTCTGATTTCTTTCCCTGTCTTGGAGTACAACATAAAAAGTATTTGTTGAGCTTTTATTTTGATTTTTTAATGAAGTGTTAATTTAACAGAAACTAAATTTTTACTTGTGTACATTGATGACTGCAGAAATCATTTTTAATATATGATCTTTCTAATACCGAAATAGGTTGCTGCAAGATGTTCACAAATGGAATGCAGTAAAATCGGTTTTCCATTCATTACAACACACACAGACCCTTTTATAGTTAAATAAGCACTTAACACAAAGTTCCAAGTTTCCTTTGGTTTTCTTCTACAGACTTTCAATATTTTAATTTTTATCTGTAGAGATGTAATACTGCTCTAAAGATTTACATTCTGAAAACTGTAAAGATGTGTGTATGTTACAAATAGGGGTTTCGTGGGCTTCACAAAGGTGGATATTGTGTGTGAAGCAAAGTACCCTTCGCACCAATGTGAACTCCCTTTAAAATAACTTTTGATATTATTAAGTTTCCTCTTGGTTTCCTTTTTACTTCAGCAATGAGGTGACTATTAAGATTCCATAAGTTAATGCTTGCTCAGTTACTCTTGGTCTTCAGCTACACCATGGCTTAACTATTTGACCTACCCCTTCAGACACAATAGACCTGCACTGATTATGTAGACTAAACCTTTTAAATGGCTGAACAGTTGCCTTTGTTAGAAGTGCTAATGGGAACACAGACTATATCAAATGTATTGAAAACAGTGAATCTTTTATCAAATGTAGTTGAACATATTGAATTTTATTATTAAATGTACAGTATGTTTCAGATATAGCAAACACATAAATAAAGAAGACTACTTTAACATTTTGATCTAGGAAAACTATATGGAGGTACATATCACCATGGACTTACTTTTGCAAGCTGATCCTTTTTATGGTTTCTAGTTTAAAATATATAGAATGATAAATAGATAATATATAATGATTAAACATTGAATATACAGTGAAAATAAAAAGGGGATGAGATAGGAAAAGAGCATTAAATTAAAAGGGTAGTAAGAACATCAGCTTGATCCCAAGCTTAGTCACCTTAGGATTCAGACATATCTAGGCATAGCCAGAATGCTGGTAGGCATAATTCACTAGGCAAATATTTGAATGAGGATGGAGTAACCTCATGGGAAAGTCATCCTAAGGAAAAGGTGAATCCTTAATTCACTGATTCAGAACAATGTCCCAGTGAGTATAAGGAAGCAGTGGTTTTATGTCTGTAACTCAGAGATCCTTCCTGTGCAGCTTCAATAAGTTTGCATGACTAACTCCTAAAAAAAAAAAGCAAGAGAATTCAAGAAAACCAAATAGAACTACTTTTACTGAAAGTCTCTGTAAAATACTGGGAAGGCAAGACATCACTACTTTGGAGCGTGGTTAATAATGTGACACAAGTGGTGAAACACAGGCTCTACCTATGTCGGAAGAGAGGCATGCCAGCATGTCCACATGGGCACAGGCTGATAGACTGTGGGTCCAAGTTTATCTTCTACACTGTAGTCAGCATTAGCATGAGCTTCAGAGAGTGGCAGCAGTTCAAAGGTGAGCAGAACATTGGGGCTTTTAAGGTACACCAACAACTATACCAAAGTGACAACGCCAGTGACGGCATGAAGTGGCTGTTTGATCAAGAAGACAGTTCTCTTGCATAATATCCGGACTTAACGCCATACACTAGGCAGATGAAAGGGAGGTGATCTGTTCGATGGGTCGGGTGATGACAACAGCAGGAGAAGAATTTGGTTGCTGGGAGTTGTTCAAGCTTAAATACAATCAGGGTCTCCCACACAAACAGGAGGAGGGAAGAGATAGGAAAGGTTCTTTGAAGAATATGCCAGAGAAATCCAGTGACTTCACTGACGGCAGCTAGACCCAAAGAAACATTGTTTGTGCCCAATTATCCCAGGTGTGTGGGGAGAGTGTATATCATTGAATTTTTAATTTATAAAGAGAGGGGTAATGAGGACAAAAATGAAATTCCAAAGTTTGTCTTTGTGGTAAATGTAAAGTCAAAGCAGTATTTGTCTTTTGCGTTTATACAAAGAATACTCACTAAATCTTTGCATGTAAGAAACATTTAGAACTATTCATATCTTGGTCATCTTATTTTCTCTCAGAATGATCATACAAGTACCAAGGGAAGAGAAACAAGTTGAACAGAAAATATCTGGTTTTATAATTTCTCAGTTGTATTAACTACAGAGTGAATGAAGACAGGGCTAGCATGATATCTTCTAAAAAGAAACAATTATTCTCTTCACACAGCAATCAAGAGGGAAGTACATGATGCTAGGACTCATACCCGCTAAATGCTGTCATAGCTGAGGCTGGGGATTCAAGACTGTGGATCTGCCACTCTGACCCTTGTGACTTTGCTGAAGCACCAGGATCAGGGAATTGTATTTGCATCTGCCTAAGGACACACCATTTCACAGTTAAAGTCACAGAGAAGGTAAGCTAGCCAACCAAAGGTCCATCCCAAACTCCTTGATTTTGTATTTCAGACCATTCTTTTTCGAAAATGTGATTTTCAAAATGCTTATTTCTTTAAAAACAGGGTTATTAAAGGAGACTCTGACATAAAACAGCTCTTTAGAGACATGTTGATGTTACAAGGATAAGTGGTTCCAAATAGGAGCATTTAGTTTCTCTCCAGAATATACAGTTTGGAAAACATTCATTTGAGGCTTTATCAGAGCCTAAATGTTCATATCGCTCTACAATGTTAAGCATAAATTCCAGTTTGTTTTTTTTCTCCTATAAACCCACAGTAATTGACTGCTTAACCCAAAACACCTGGGATAGAATTGCATGCAAATTATATTTCCTTCATTTCAAAAGACATTCTTGCAGCATCCTTTATGAATTATTTCATAGAAAACAAATCAATGCATTGTTTCTCATTCACATAGTCTCCTGATCTTTGCTTATTTTCAATCTGTGATTAAATTTGATTCTGGTGCTCTTAAATTATCATTTCTTAACTCTAAATTCTACTGGAATTTTAACCCCTTTAGAAATGGATGATTTAAAATGTGCAGAATTTCCTACCCAGCATGTAGACTAAATAATTTTAAGTCAGATATTAAAGAATGTGGAGAAGATACAATTTTGTTTACTTAAATTCGATATATATGTATTAACTCAGCATAACCTTAAATTAAGCATTTTGCAATTTAGCCCTGAATTTCAACTGTTATAATTTGATGAAAAATTTGTATAGTTTCTAGTTTTATAGTAAAAGCATAGACTTATTGCCAGAAATAAGTGCATGGATTTGAAATATCACAAACAGAATTTTATATTTGTGCCCAGAACTTTCTTGTTTTAAGATGGTTTACATTGCCTTATAAATGCAAAAACAAAGGAAGTCTTGTCTATTAAACTATTTCAGTGATGCTGGAAACTCATAGTTAAGTGGTATTTACAAATATTTTTAAATTAAATATATTGGGGTGCTAGAGTGCAAGGTAGTAAGATTTTTGAGTGATTCTTTATTGTATTTCTGGGGTTCTAACAAAGCAAGCTCTCCATGCAATGCCAGTGCTACAGCTTCCCATTCTCTTCTTTATAGTGATATTTAAAAGAGTAAGTTAAAAATAGTCACTTTATTTTATATTAGTCTATCTTTACAATTCTCTTGTCAGTATTAAAAAGAACCAAAAACAAGAGAAGGAGCAAATGTAATAATACTTGTGAACTGGGATAAGATTCTGGGGCTGATATTAAAGGAGAAAAGGCACAGTGGAGCCATGCAATTCACAGAGGGCAACTGGGAACTGAATCCTGACGACTGACATGAAATGGAAGTTGAGGGTTACCTGCAGGTAAGAAATGTGGCTATAATTCCTGGTGAAATGACAGTAGAAGGAATCCATTTTCTCAATGATTGGGGTGTGTGAGATAGACAAGTACAAAGGAAAAAGATACTGTTTTAAAAGTTGAAGTTCCTTCTAAAAATTTTTCAGATGGGACTATAAAGCCCTACAGTTTGAAAACATGGTGGAGATTAAAAAAGTGGTTATTTGGTCAGAAACATCTCAGCATGCTGACTAAAGGCATGATTGGTGGGGGGCGGGGAAGACAAACAGTTGAAAACCAAAGCTCATGCAACTCCAGGAAAGAAAGGCTGAGAACCATAAAGGAGCAAGGCCAGAGGTGTGTGCCTAGTTGTGGAACCTGTCCAGAAAACTCAAGTGTTTTATGCACTGAGGGTGGGACTGAGGTGAGGGAAAACAATTAGTCTCTTTTCATGAAACTTCATTTTGAAATGAGGAGGCATATGGTTACTTGGGCCATATTTTCAGATAATGGAATATGGATCTCAAACTAAGAATTTCAACTAACCTTCACATAAGCATTACTTATTTTCTTACTTATTTTTTATCCTCACTCAAGGAGATGCTCACTGATTTTAGTGGGAGGAAGGGAGAGAGAGAAGGAGAAAAACATCAATGTGAGAGAGACACATTGATCCATTGCCTCTTGTACCCACCCCAACCAGAGACCGAACACACAACCTAAGCATGTGCCCTGAACAGGAATCAAAACGGTGACCTTCTGAATTATGGTACAAAGCTCCAAACAACCGAGCCACACCAACCAGAGAAGCACTTACTTTTTAATAGCTCTTCTTTTTATACAGGATGGGGCAAAAGTAGGTTTACAGTTGTAAGTATGCAAAACACAGAGTTTATTCTTGGATTATTTATTATTGCATTATTTTCCACATGAACAACTGTAAACCCCCTTTTGCCCCTCCATGTAAAGCGCCTTCCCCTGAGGCCCTACAAGCTTTACAGATAGCATCTGTCACATGACCAAAAAGACTGGTCAGCAGTTGGTCCAACAGCCCTCATTTATTCTAAAAAAGTAGAAACATTCTTTTCCGAAGACCATGGGAAAAGTGAAATTTTTTTAGTTTTTTCCCCCATTATGTGACTTTATAAAATAAAACTGTTTTGCACACACTTCTTTCCTTTAAAATCTTAGGAGATTTAAATGAATATAATGATGAAGATTTTCAGCACAAATCAACAAATAGGGCCTTTAAAAACTATTTTATATGTTAATATATCAATAAAGAAAAGATTTTAGACTTCAAACATGTTAATTTGTTTCATAGCAGTGAAATTAATTTCATTCTCTGCATTTTATCTATGCAGAGAATAAAATGTGACTGGGAGAAAGTGGTCTTCAAAATGAACTTAACGCAGTTGCTTGGGAAATTTATGCATGCCTAAAGGACACATTATTTTTTACAAGCTTATATGATATATTATGCAAAAGATTTTTTTATCATACAGAACTGTATGGTTCATTAAACCTTCCCTTTTAATTTGACATATGAATCCATGAAATGACTTCAAGCTATTATTCTTCTAGAATCTTTACAATAGGCTAGTACTACCTGAATGAAAGAGAAATATATTATTTTGACACCTAATAAAGAGAAAGAGTGAAAAGAATAAAAGGTATTTTCCCAAATTTGCAGTAAAGAACTGATACTGAGATGTCTAATGCCTATGCCACGATAAGTGTCTACTTTTGCTAAAAAAATGAGTTAAGACATTTAGGACTTAATTATTTCTTATACATATGAAGATTGGATCACAAAACATTCTTCTGAGTGAAGAAAAACAGAACTTTTCTTCAATTTCTCATATCTTTGTCTATGGCAGGATTGTAAATTGGCCCACCCCACATAAGGACCAGTCCCAAGGTGAGATCTCACACCACCTTGATTCCGTGGTGGCCCCAGAACAAAAGCATCCTTCTGAGCTGTCCACATGCAAAACAATAGTTGGATTTGTAGAGTGTTCACCTTTGGATCAACTTGGGTCATCAGCATCATCTGATCTCATAACATAATTAGAACTTTCATGTATCTATTAGTCGAATTACTTCAAAGAGAAATCATTTGATTATAGCGGGTACCCAAAAGTAATAATAAGCATGCCTTTCAAAGGATCAGAGAAAGGAATTGAGAAGGTTAGCTAATTCAATACTTCTGAAATCAAGAGAGAACCAGCAGCTGTCATCTATTGAAGTTAGGTATATTGATTTACATACATTATCATATTTACTCATAACAAAACAATGGCTGCATTTCAAATGAATAAAAGCTCAAGAAGGGTCAGATGTTTAACTCAACCCTATCAACCCTACAGTACTATGTTATTCCTTGAAATACACAGTGTTTCCCTTTGTTAGGGATTGTTCAGGACTGATGATTTCAGCTTAATCTCTGCTTTTTACCTTAAGACTGGAGGAAAACCATCCATCTCATAGTCTGTCAGTGACCCACAAACTGTGTCTGTCAAGAACAGTGTTATAGCTGTTTGTTTTGTTAAGTTCAAAATCAGACACTCCTTGCCAGCCACGAAAGGGCAGCTGGTTTCCCCTGGTTTCTATTCCACTCAAATTGAAACTTGTTACACTACAAAGAAATTGGTGTGCATTTACTTTTAAGGAGCTAGGATATGTAATTTTCCTCTCAAAATAATTCCCCTCTAATTTTAAATTTTGATCACCACTTACAATATATACTATTGAGCTTGCTTGTTAGATGCTTTTGTTTCTGTTTTCTTTTTTTCATCCCCTGTGAGCTTACACCAGGTGTGCCAAACTTTACCTCACAACAGCACAGAACCACAGAGACTCCTAATATCTCACACTGACTAAAGGTTCTCTCTTCTTCCCATTGTGCTCCCTGCTCTTGATGCAAAACCAGCACTGCCATTATTTTTGCAGTATGTCTTTAAGAAATATGTGCCAACGATAAGTTTAACTTACAGTGGAAAGAACAATGGGAAAACAGAGTTAATGCTGGAATATGGCAAAAATAAGGAGAATTTCATAATCTTCATGGTCTTAAGTTTGTATAAGCATGAAAATATTTGCCCCTCAGATTATTAGTTAAACCAAGGTTATAAGAGTCTAGAATGAGGAATATAACAAACAACAAAAACTGGAATATGTTCCCGACATTGGCATTTGTTGGGCAAGATTGGTGCTGTTCTGAATTAGGGAAAATCAAAAACAGAAACACAGATGTAGCTGAACACTTCCATATCCATTTTCATTAAGGGAAATCTAAAAGATGGTAAAACACATCTTGCACCAGATAATGAAGCAAGACTAACTCCTCTTTTTCTCTGCTTACTTTTAAATCATTGATTTTAAAATTCCCTTTTTATGTATGTCTTTGTGTTGTGATGGTAAAATTTGGATAAGCAAATTATGTTTAGCATGTAGCTCTCATTCAAATATAAACATACTATAAATTAAAGCAAAGGAAATGACTTTTAAAACCTAGTTTTGAAATATTGTGTATATAATGGACATGGTAAAAGAGCAACCTCAAGTTTTACAAGTTATTACTGAATATATTCTATAATCAACATCTGTCTATAAAGGAAAATTATTTTCTCACTACAAATTATTACACAAGACAAAACTAGGCTATGAGAGGCCAATTTCAGAGTTCTAACAAAAAAATATAATAATAATAGATGTCGAAAATAGATATAGACATTCAATAAATCAGAATCATGGTGCTTCATTGTCAACACAATGGAGCTATCTGTAAATCTGAAGACTGAAACACTTTCATTCAAAATATTGAATATTTCATTCAATATTTTTAGAAAAGCTTTTTAGAAAAGCAGTCCTAGTTCATCCAATGAAGCTGTGCTTCTTATGCAGGGCAGAGGGGAGATAAGCACACTGACAAATTAAAAACGTGTTTCATTGCCAGAGATTTTTCTTTTTAGAAAAATTTCCCCAATGTTTTGCTCCCCAAAACAAAATTTAGGTAGTCCAAGACCTCTTTAAAGTTGTAACAATACCAATTCACTGTCAGTTTTGAAGTTGGGAGAAGGGATGTTCTGGTGAGAGAAATGACTGATTTCATACTGACTTTTGCAAAATAACAAACTAATAAGTTTTTTGGACCCTGCATCCTCGACTAGACTTGGGGTGAGTTTGGGGCACCCTGGTTTAAATCACAAACTTGAGCAGCTGACACTTGAAAAGAGTTGGGAGAGGTGGATACGGGATTCCTTGATGGGGAGATTGGACTAAGGGAGAGTAAAATGGAGAAGGAGAGAAAGCAAGAAAAGTAGAATCTATCAAAATGCATGAGTGAGCAACACAGGGCACAAAGGAAGGGGGACGTTAGTTATCAAATTAAAAATAAAGAAATCAAATTTGGCCAAATTTAATTACATGTTGAAGTCAGACACTGGCAAGAGAAAAGTCACTTTTCCTTCTTTTCAATTTATGAATTTATCAAATTAACTTTAATTGTGTAAGGAGCTAAGAGAACTATTGAAGTCTGTAGTTAGATTGGGAAAACAAAAAATATTATAAAACTGCTATTACATTTTTGGGGCCAGATTATATTTAAATTCCAGACAGAAAATATAAAAGCCCATGGGTAATTCCCAACATATCCAACATAAAATTTAATTTTGTTCCATAACAGTAATTAGTAATAGCATTATTTGGAAATGTATTATAAGAATACATTTTTATTTACAATTTACACAAACTTCATATAATTTGTGAGAGTCAAAGCAGCTAAGACCTGGCTCTGAAAACAAATCACTTTTAGACTTATGGGCAAGATTCTTAAACTAAGGTTAAGTTTACGCATGAACAAAATGGGATAATGATGAAAATAAAGTAGACATTCCATTTAAAGAGCTTAGCAAAATGCCTAGCATTTAGTAAGGTCTCAGGAAATGTTAGTTTCTTTTAGTTATTAAAATTATCTTGATTGACCCTCACAGCAAATACATGGTTTGAATATTTATTTAAAATGAACTAAAGATGTACCTAGGATGTAAAACCTGAATTTAATATTGAAAAAGTAAAAAAAAAAAAAAAAAAGATGAGATATTAGCATGGAAGAGTCATTGACATTGATAAAAAATACTATACAAATCAGAGTATATAAACAGATTTTCAAGTAGACAGAAAATAGTTTGGGTAGAATTTGAAAATAAAGTATAGTTTATGAAAATCTTTTATGATTAATAAGAGAATTAATAAGATCTTGGGTTGAACAAAGTAGAAATTTAGCAGTGCTTCAATATTTATGTTTAGTTACTCTAGTCATGAAAGGCACATTGATGATTTTGCTCATCTTTATACAGCAGGAAATAGCAAACAATCTAAAGCATACAGGAAAATTTATGTTCTTTGATGTACTTTAAGACATTATATGAGTTAGAAAACCCATAGGTCATAGTTTACATGGGTTTGGAAAATCAACAAATACTGATTTTAGACACCAAGGAAAATCTATGTCATATTTATTTTCAGTAGACATCTAGTCATTTTTATCATAAAAAATAAAAATTCTCAAGTTTTTTTAATCATTCACATATAATGACTAATGTATATTTAGCTATATTTTAAAACTCTCTTCATGGCTTGATTCATACCAAAAGCAAAAATTTTAGAAACAGATACATTGTCATAAATTAATTTATGTTTTAATTGTTTTGAAATGCAACCATAATATGCTCTGGAAACAAATAGATTTTGCTTTGTTATGATACTGAAAAAATTTCTGTGGCACTTAAAGTAAGAGGGGAAAAAAGGTAAAAGGAAATACACTAAATGCTTTAATAAGCACTCTCTAGAAACCTTAATAGTGATAGGTTTTCAACTGTGAACTTATATCTGGCTCCTTACATGATACCTTGTGATTGTGTTTCTGCCCCGATATTCTCTTTCTACCCACACACTTACCCTGAAAGAACATGCACAGAATGTGTTGTGTCCCTTTACCAGTTTCTCCATCTCTGATTTCATATAATATCTTGAGTTTGAGTTTGAATGTAACTAGTATCAGGCACTTTTATGACAGTACATTTCTATTCACCATGGCCTCTGAAAAGAATATTTATATATGTATAATGATTAAGATATAAGTATATGCTTCTAAATTACAATCACCCAATAAGTTATCTCATGCAATATAATAATCCCTAGACAAAAGGTCAAATAAATGGTGAACTCTGCCATTCACATGCAGCTCACTCCTTCACAATACAAACAGCTCCACAGCCATTAATTTCCATTCCTTAGGCACTTTTTTCTTTGTGCCTTAAATCTTCCTATTTTGCACACTGATTTAATTTCTAGATTGCTTGAAAAAATATGACTTTATTTATTTTACTTAGTTAACTGTTTGAAGATGAATATTCCTTATCTAGTCTCTCAATTTATTCTTTTATTTAGTTTTTATTGTTGTTCAATTATAGTTGTCCCCATTTTCTCCCATTACTCTCCCCTGCCTTACCTCCTCCCCACCTCCCAAATTCAATCCCCCTCATTGTCTTTGTCCATGGGTCCTTTGTACATGTTCCTTGACTTGACCCTTCCCCTTCTTTCTCCTTCATCCAAAAGTCAAGCAAGTATGCTCTGATTATCCTTAACATTAAACAGTACATAAAAAACTACTTCTTTTATACTAATATTTACCTAGGA